>CATIWQ010243363.1:0-16773 GCA_949673415.1 Euphorbia schlechtendalii | reverse complement strand
CTCCCAAGATTTACCTAGTATCTGCATTTGCATAAAAAACAACTACATACCACGTGAAATCTTTTATATGAAGCACAAAAATGAGTAAAACTATAGTGTTTAGTGTATAAAATTAATATGATAATAAGTGTAATTATACACATATCATACCCCCACATTTAACTTTTGCCTTGTCCTCAAGGTAAATTCAACAGAAGTATATAAATTGGTAATCAAGTTTGTACCTCATTTGGCGAAAGACTATAGTGGTGAGTACCACATTCCCACGTTGCATAAGATTCAAGTAGAAGTCCGAAATTTCTGACAAATTAGTAATGAGTAATATATATAGTTTAGTTACATACCTTTGCTCTTAATGGAAAGTCAACAGAATCTCATCTTCATATAAGTGTTATATACATACTCAAATGTTACCTTCTCTTAAGCATAGTATAAAGTGTAAAGGACTTAGAAAGCACACTTTGATTAATTTTCTCTCAAGGCATTTTTAGGTAACCTAGGATGCTAAAACACTCTCAGTGGTTTCATTTTATGCTCCATACCACTCTCTCCTTTTTTCAGCGGTTGCATTTTATGCTCCATACCACTCTCTCATTTTTTTCTTTTAAGCATATGTTTTTGAAGTACTTTGTACTTTGCACCCATTTTTCATGCTATGCTTTCTTTTCTTTTCTTTTATTCACTCAATGAATGGTTGCAATTTCCACTCTATACCATTCCTCACCTTTTGCATAACTCATTGGTTATCGTCTCTTTGTTTTGATTTTTCACTCTTAATACCCTCATCCTTTATTGATCAATTTCAAAGTAGTATGGCTATAGTGTCCCAACACTTTAAGCAAACTCAATACTTATGGACTTATTTGAGATTTGCATATAAAACTAATAATAAGAATACCATTAGATATTACTCCACTTAAACTTTTCGGAAGCATTAAACTAAAACTATATAACTTATACAAATTCATGTTGCATTGAAATATATATCGAAACTTACTTGCATTGTTGCATTCGAATGCTACTCACCACTCATCCTTGCCAATTGTTAAATGTTGGGCACTAACATCAAACTTGAAATACCTAACACTCAAAATAACCTTGGACAAATATTAGTAAAGTATAAGAAATGATAATGTATAACTAACAAAAATATCAAGAATAATTTTCAAATTCTTCGATTTTTTCAATTTTATTTAATTTTTTTTTTGACGGGATTTTCACAAATGCCCCCCACACTTAAAGAGCACAATGTCCTCATTCTTGAGACATTTAATAAAAATAAAAAACTAAAGCAAAAGCTAGTCTAAAAATAGAATTGAAAAAGAGAAAGTAAAGAAAAGAATAAACCCGTTCTATTGTGAAGGAGAATCCAGGGGACTAGGAGTGAATTGACAATTTTGTTTTCTAAAGAATGAAAGTAATTTTCAAATCATCAATTTATTACTTTTCTTTAGAAACTTGATGTCTTTCTTCATAACTCCAAGTTCCGCTTGGCAATTATCCAATTTAAGTTGCATGCTTTCCTTCCAATCTTCTAGAGCTTCTTCATCTTCTTCATCATCTTCTTCTATTTCGATCATCAAGGCTTTTCCTTTGCGATGGCTTACGAATGGATTAGATGGTTTGACGGAAGAATCTTCTTGAGTTAAATTGAGTTTCTTGGTGCGGTTGTAGTAGGAGTAGAAAGAATAAACACCTTCGTGTTCTTGGAGTAGTCCGGTGTTCTTCAAATAATTCCCATCCTTGTAGTGAAAATACTCACCCAGTTGTTGAACATAGGGGAGTTCACCTCTTTCACCCAAGATGATATTGGTGATAATTTCGACCGCTCCAATCTTGCTTCTCATGCTCATAGAGTTCTTCTTCATCATATCCCGTATGATATCCACAAATTCCACTTTTTATTTCATCATAGCACAAGAAAGAACAAAAAAATTTTTCTTTTAAACCTTTGTATTCTCTACTTGACAAAATACCGAAGTGGAAAGGTATTTGTGGAGAAGAAGAATGCATTCATCCTTAATGAATTTATTAGGAGAATTTTTGGGTCGAAGACTCTCTTACCCTATATTTCAGCCCATACTCGATTAGGTTGAAACGAGTCTGTCATGCTTGATGAATTAGCAATCTCGAAACTGAACCATTCACCCATCATCTCTCTCGTGATGGTGTATTTTTATCCTTGATTATGAAATTGTATTGTCCTCTTCCTTGAATCTTCGAAGTCGAATGTTACAAAACACTCGAGAATCCAATCTCTATTTTGTGGAAAGCGTAAAGTCACAAATCTTGTAAGACCAAGAACCGATAGGTAAATCTCCATCTCTTCATGGAGATTCAAAGTTTCCAAGAAGACTAAATTGAGGAATATCATCCCGGTGATATCCAATTTGTTGAGCTTTTGAAAACACTAACCTTCTTCTCTGATCCTCAATGGGAAAGGACAATCAAATTCTTCTTGAATTGATTGGGCACCTTTCTTATGTGCTACTCTCTTTACACGAGTTATATTGGTTTTAAAGAAAAAGGTTTTAAAAGGTTTAGATGTTTGAATGTAGAAGATGAGAAAATTCAGAAGGTTTAGAAGGTGTGGTGGCTAGGGTTCAACTTGGACCTTTTTATAGAGGTTTAAGAGGTCTCTAATTGGTTATAATTGAGAACATAACCATTTAGGGTCAAAACTAGTCATTAATGGTGGTTACGGACATCTGTCGCGTGTTTGATCACAATCTATAATGGTTATATTTTTCTCATGTCACGATCATGAAGGCCAGTCGCAATCGTGATCTTCCTCATGATAGAAACAGAAAGTTTACTACAAATTTTCATGAGCGCAAGTTGAATGTTGCGGTCATGATCTTCTTTATTCTTCAAATTTCATCAATTTTTAGACTTGCACCTATAAAAACTTAGAAATAAAAACACAAACAAACTTTGTTAAATACAAAAGATAAATATTTACTATTATACCTTGATTTTTCATAGTGAAGGTAGCAATTGAACATCAACATCTTGTTGTTCAAATTTATTTTCAAGATAAGGTTTGCATCATTGACCATTGGCTTAAAATATTTCTCCATGTTCAGATCTTAATTCCAAAGCTCCATTATTAAACACTTGAACAACTTCATAGGGTCCTTTCTAACGAGATTTGAGTTTTCCAAGGAATAAACGAAGCCTAGAATTATATAATAGAACTATATCCCCGATTTTAAACTTCTTTTCACATATTTTTGCATCGTGCAATGGTTTTGTTTTCTCTTTGTAGATCTTTACATTTTCATATGATGACAAACGTAGTTCTTCTAACGCATTTAAATCAAACTTTCTTCTGTCAATAGCTTTGTGTAAATCCATATTCAAATTCTTCAATGCCCATAAAGCCTTATGCTCTAATTCTATTGGTAAATGATAAGCCTTTCCATAAACCAACTTATAAGGAATCATACCAATAGGTGTCTTAAAAGCTATTCTGTAAGCCCATAATGCATCGTTTAACTTAGTAGACCAACCCTTCCTAGAATTTGAGACAGTCTTTTCAAGAATCCACTTTATTTCTCAATTAGAAACTTCTAGTTGACCATTAGTCTGAGGGTGATATGGGGTAGCAATCCTATGATTAACTCCATACTTTTGCATCAAGCTTTCAAAAGTCTTATTGCTGAAATGTGAACCTCCATCACTAATAATGGTCCTAGGAACTCCAAATCTACTAAATAATTGCTCAAGAAACTTAGTAACTACTCTGGCATCATTCTTACTATATGCGTTAGCCTCAACCCACTTTGAAACATAATCAACTACAACCAGAATGTAATTATTAAAATTAGAGGTAGGACATGGCCCCATGAAATCTATAACCCAAACATCAAAAAGCTCTACTTCTAAGATGTTTTTCAATGGAATCTCATCTCTTCAACTTATATTTCCTGTTCTCTGGCAATTATCACAATTCTGAACAAAATCTCTAGCATCCTTGAACAATGTTGGCCAATAAAATCCATGTTCTAAAACTTTAGCAGCGGTTTTTGTTGGGCTTAAATATCCTCCATATATGCTATCGTGGAAATGACTTAAAATTGAAGAAAAGCTATTATCATCTATACATCTACGAATAGTAATAAATAAGGATCATCCCACATGAATGATCCAATATCTTTAAGAAATTTTTTCTTACCATTAGAATCTATATCAAAGGCTAAAGTATGTGTAACTAAGTAATTTACATAATCATCATACCATGGATTAACAGTATGTTTAACAAACATTAGATTTTCAACTAGAAGGAATTCATTAATATCACCAGTTTCACCTATAGGTCCCTTATCATCTTCTAGAAGAGATAAGTGGTCAGCTTCGATATTTTCACTTCCTTTCTTATCCCTGAGTTCTAAGTCAAATTCTTGTAAAAGAAGGATACACCTAACTAATCTAGGTTTGGCGTCTTTCTTTGAAAATAGATATCTCAAAACAGCATGATCAGAGTAAACTATTATTTTAAATCCTATTAAATATGATCTAAACTTGTCACATGTATATACGACTGCTAACATCTCTTTTTCAGTGGTGGTGTAATTGTATTATGCAGATGACAAAGTGTGACTTGCGTAGTAAATTGCATGTAAACTCTTTTCATACCTTTGTCCTAATACACAACCTACAGCTACATCACTAGCATCACACATTAATTCAAATGGCAGAGACCAATTTGGTTTGACTATAATGGGAGCCGAAACCAATGCTTGTTTTAAAGTGTTGAAGGCTTTTAAACAGTCATCAGAGAAATCGAACTTCACAACTTTAAATATTAAATTAGTTAAAGGTTTAGCTATAACCGAGAAATCTTTAATAAACCTTCTGTAAAATCCGGCATGGCCTAGAAATGATCTTATTCCCTAATTAACATTTATGGGAGGAGGTAATTTCTCTATGATTTCGATTTTTGCTATGTCTACGTGAATTCCTTTCTCATCTATCTTATGACCTAATACTATACCTTCATTAACCATAACATGATATTTCTCCCAGTTCAATACCAAATTAGTTTCTTCAAATCTAGCAAGTACTTTATCTAAATTTTCTAGACATATCTCAAAAGAATCTCCATATACTGAGAAATTATCCATGAAAACTTCCATAATATCCTCCACATACTTACTAAAAATAGCTGAAACACACCTTTGAAAGGTAGCCGGAGCATTGCATAAACCAAAAGGCATTCTTCTATGAGCAAATGTACCAAATGGACATGTAAAAGTGGTTTTGTCCTAGTCATCTGGCCTAATATGAATTTGAAAATATCCAGAGAATCCATCTAGAAAATAGTAAAAATGCATGACATGATATCCTTTCTAGCATTTGATCTATAAATGGTAAAGGGAAATGATCTTTCCTAGTTACTGCATTTAATTTTCTGTAGTCCATGCAAACTCTCCATCCAGTTGCTGTCCTAGTTGGAACTAAGTTACCTTTTTCATTCTGAACTACAATAATACCTCCTTTTTTGGAACACATTGAACAGGGACCCATTCCTAGTCAGAAATTGAATAGATAATTCCTGCATCTAGCAACTTAATTATTTCCTTTATAACAACTTCCTTCATGTGAGGATTTAATCTTCTCTACCTTTCTATTCTAGGTTTACTTTCATTTTCCAAATTTATGGATGCATCACTATATTAGGGCTAATTCCTCAAATATTGGAAATTTGCCATCCAATACTCTTTATTCTACCCTTTATTGTCTTTAATAATGCTTCTTCCTGCAGACTAGATAACTTACGGGAAATGATAATGGGTAGGGTATTCTTGCTTCCTAAAAATGCATACTTTATAGGAAATTGCTTCAATTCTACTAAGGGTGGTTTATCTATAGAATGTGGTATAGGATCATCTTCTCTAACTAAGTTTTCGATTTTAGAGGAAAATTCTAAATTTTCAAGGGATTCTGATGTTGATTCTTCAAGAGATGTAGCATGGCATATTTCATCTACGCATGTATCAATTAAGTTATCAATCATGTAATCACCACAAAACTTATCCCAATGTATATTAGAAAACATTTTGACTCTAAACAAAATGACATAACAAGAAGATAAACATATAATTAAAATAAACTAAAAATAAAAATAAAGACATACCGTAATCTCCAGCAATAAATCTCTAGAACGCACTTGCCTCCCCCGGACTTGATCTTTAGAACGCACTTGCCTTCCCCGGCAATGGCGCCAAAAACTTGTTCGCCACTTTTCTACTGATAAGTTTAATAACTTTTTCACAAAGATTTTGGATATATAATAATGGTGTCGAAATCTGTTCACGTAAAGTATAGGTGTTATCAATACCACTTATCAAAATAGAAAAATGATGATAACTGCAAGTATATAGTTGCGATGTAGTTTTAAAAGATATCGATCCCACAGGGAAGGACTAACTCTAAAGATCAACAAAAAAAAGCAATGAAGAAAATAAAATAAAATAATTTGAAGTTTTGGATACGAGGATTAGAATGAAGAATGGATAGATATATGTATGGAAGATTAGAGATTCTAATATGTAGATTTTCCTACGAAATAAGTATAGCAAAGAAAACATGCAAGTTCAACAAAGTTATTACGTTCACTAAACTAATGTAACATAATTGATTCTAGACACTCTGATGTTCAATGATTCACCGCAGAGTAACACATGAAATGACTTTTCTAAATCTAGCACAAATGAATCAAGATAATTATACAAAACTAGACAACAATATTACTATGCTTAGTACGGGTCTCTCTCACATAGCCACTTTTGGCAAGTTACCATTCCAAAAATGTTGGCTCACTAAACAGCATTAAAATCATAGATCTAGTGATTACACACAATTTGGTTAACCCCGAAACTACTCTTAAAGTTAACTCCAAAGCATACAACTTGATTAATATAAAAGACTTAACATGAAATATGCATTATGACACATAGACATATCATAAACTTTGAAATAGAAAGTATAAGTAGAAAGCAAAGCAAAGTTGTAAGGTATGTAAGAGAAAGCTAAAGTTGATCAAACCGTATCCACTCTTTAATGGGAGTTATCAATTCTCGCAATTCCTGCGTCTGCTTTGAATTCGTTCTCGGCCCGTACAGAAACTCCTCTAGGATGCTATTCTTTGTGAATATCGAACAAAAAAATGTTCAAGAATCAAAAATTTTATTGATAAGTGATTTGCAATTACACTTATACAACAATCGCTCGAATATGTAGAGAAATCTAGTAATCGAAACAAGGATTGGAATCACTTAAACATTTTCTCGCTAATACTTATGAATGTAGCGAAACTAGATATTTTATTCTCTATATATACACACTATACATAACCCTATATTCGCACTCTAATGCTGCACTCCCTTGATGAATGAAATTGTAAGGTTTGGAGCCCTATTTATAAAGTTCGAAGGGTTATGTCTAACCAAATGAAGAGTTGTGTCCATTGGTGAAAGATTGCATCGCTTCATTGTGATTGGTTGAGAAGCTTTAATCTTATCCATAATGGATAAGCAACTTTTCATGATTGGTTGACTTCTGATAAGTGTCTTTTCGTTGGTGGTTGATGGCGGTTGATCGCTCTTATCTGGCGGTTGGTAACTAAGAAGATTTTACCAGAAAACCGTCGGTGTCACGACCACGATATACAAGTTACGATCGTGAATACTTGTCTGGTAACTTTCTGTTCTAAAGTATACAAGTCGCGATAGCGAATAATTGTCACGACTGTGAATTGTGTTTTTCTTTAGAATTCTTCTTGTAACTTTACCGATCTTTGACAGATTCGATCCTAAGCCAAATCTTTAAGTTCCATGCATCTTTTCACACCTTTTTTCACTCTTTTTACATAGAATTCCACTTTAAATCATTTTACTCCCAAGATTTACCTAATATCTACATTTGCATAAAAAATAACTACATACCACGTGAAATCTTTTATATGAAGCACAAAAATGACTAAAACTTTAGTGTTTAGTGTATAAAATTAATATGATAATAAGTGTAATTATACACTTATTAGTATGCCGGGGGGCTTATCTCAACATTGAATAGGGTAGGAGCAGTAGTTCCATGCTATCCTACTTGTTGAGAGTTGAAGCAAGGATCAGCGAAACTGAGGGATGGCCTGCTGAATGGCACCATTAGATGTGGGGATGGTGCGCTAAAAATCTATTGGCTAGATCCAAAAAGATGCTATGGCCGGGTTATCCTAGCTGGAACAAATTGTTTGCCTCTGGAGCTCTACCCCACTTAAAATGTTCAAAATTGCGCTGGGCTATTTCCAATGCCAAACTAGAATATGTTGCTTGGAGGACTATTACTAGGAAAAGATAATGGCCTCTTAGCCCGAGGACCACTATTTCTTGGAGGCTGAATGTTCCCCATGTTTCCAGAATCTGATAGTTTATCTGAATTATGGCCCTCTATTTTCATTAGATGGGCATGGTGCTAGATGGCCTGAACAAATTGTTCACTATCGATGAAGACCTCCAGTGCATTTGTGATTTCCCCGCTGATGTTCTATTGCAAGCTTTGAGTCTGGGCGAAAGGCCCCTCATGAATGAAATGGCCCCTAGTCATGTTATCTTGTTGCGAGTTGCCATGTTGAAGAATTGATCCTTGCTTAAATCGAAGCTTCATCCTAAACCTGAACCTGACCCTGAACCTGAATCTTTGCTAGAGTCAGTGTATGGCACACCCTCTAGAATGCTTCCTTGCCTAGCCACGACGAGAGAGACGATGATAAGTCCTTCTCCAAACCTTTGTTGAAGTACAGAAGATGGAGATCAAATCATGTATGATTGATGTATGAGCAATGATCATGTATGTTATGGGGGTGATTGTGAGGTAATCGTAGCTGGTGAATTCCAATTCTCGGGGTAAAAAGTGGTGATAATTTGACATTTAGGCCTTGTCACATGATAAAAGGCCCATAGCGTTGGAGGTTTTGCCATATTACCCATGTGGTAACAGGCTTAGGTCTATTGGACAACCTTGAATTTGGGTAAATAGTGTGTTATACCCTTCTTCACATAATTTCTAGGAGTGATGAGTATGTTTCCCCATTTGTGCAGGGTTCAAATGTCTTTTAGGACATTTTTTATGTTGTGGTCTTAATCCTAGGTAACGCTGTCTCATTGCCTCTTCTAATTCTAGATTTGAATTTCGGTAAAATAGTGTGTTGTACCCCCTGGCTTTCATTCTATCAAGAGCTTTGAGTATGAAACAAGTGCTAATCTTAGGTGATGATGTCTCGTCACATCTCTCTAGGTCTGAATTCGGGTAAAATGGTGTGTTAACCCTATATCTTGGAGCTTCATTATTTCAAGAGTTTTGGGTGCGAAATAAGTCCTTCCATAATTATGGGTAATCCTAGTCTAAGGTGGCGTTGTCTTTTCACGTCTCTCTAAATCTAGGTCTGAACGGTGTGTTATACCTTATGGCTTGGAAGTTCATTTTTCCAAGTGTGGAATAACTACTTCCATAATTAGGGTGATCCTAATCTTAGGTGACATTATCTTTTCGTGTCTCTCTAAATCTAAGTCTGAATTTGGGTAAAACGGTGTGTTATACGCTATGACTTGGAAGTTCATTTTTCCAAGAGTTTGGAATAAGCCCTTCCATAATCGTGAGGGACCTTAATCTTAGGTGACACTGTCTCATCGTGTCTCTTTGAATTTAGGTAGGTGGGACTAGGGTAATGATGTGTGTGTGTGTATATTTATGTCTGCACAGTGATCGTGGTTAGCCTGATGCCATAAAAGAGGTGCTTGTTTAAATGCATGATGTGGATATGAGCACATAGCACATTGTACCCAATATATCTCATCCGACCTTATGTCTCCCATGTATAAAAGGGGTAGGCTCCTAGTTCTAAGCCTGGTTCATCTTAATATCACAAGGATATTAAGGTTCGTTCCTGCATAAAAACAAATGCATTTTGTTTTGCTAAACCTAGTGGAAGTGTCTACGGTTCCTTATATGAGTTCGGTTTATAGGTTGTTGATGTAGAAGGTTCTTGTTGCACTGAGATATACTTTCTCCCTTTCTCTCAAATGGGTTCAAGAGGGTCCATGCGGTATGGCAACAAGTGATCCACTCGCTAAGTAACTTTGGTCACCAAGGGTAAATGGTACTTTCACGAGTTTCTCTGTAAAACAAGGCACCCTAACCATAATGGCTAATCTGTCTAATGCATATGCTTTGTGGAATACTAAAATTTTGGAAAAGGTTTGACTTAAATAATGACTTTTCACCAACTCATCAAAAAGGTCTTCGAAACTTTTAAGTTAAAAAGAAAGAAGAGATCCCTAGCGAAGTCACCACTGTGAGCGGACGACGTTCCACCCGTGCGGTCACCATGAGGCACCGGCTTTGTGAGATGGGGCGTGGGGTTCTCAAAAATGTGTATTGTTTTGTAATGGAATGGATTCCAAAGACTCGAGGCCTAAACCTCTAGCCTACGTTATACTGAGTCGCCACCCGGATTAGCTCGTCTAGGAAATTCGGTACAGCCTAGATCCGTTAAGCCTAAACAATACCGTAGTATAGAGATTTGGGCCCAAATAAGTTTGCTTACTTCATCATTATTTAAGTTATATTAGGCAATTGGCTACCATTTTCCAATATTATGATATCCTATTCAAAATTGTTTTCGAGTTATATTTAGCATGCATACGGAAAGCAATAAATAAGTGCGGAAAGTAAACACGTAGGAAAGTAAATGCGCCTAGTCTAGGGGGATTATTTACATATTTTGGGGATGGGGAATACAAAATTGCCTAAATACAAGAAATCTAGGGGAATGAATACATCAATATCCTATTATACAACTGATCTAACAAATACTTAATTTTTATTAAAAAAATTGCGACACCCGAAAGAAAATAAAATCCTAGGCATACATCTAACCTATTCTACCTGCATCCACAAAAGTTAGTATGAAATATTTTCACAACATAAATACGTGCAATGCACCAAATATGTTTGATTTTAATATTTGGAAGACTCGTGTGGCCTAGTTAAATGAAAAGTGCCGACAAAGGCTCGTGGTTTTCGTTATAAAATTGATTCATTTTTATACAAATATGTAACTCATTTTATTAATGAAAATGCCACATGTGAATTTTGTCGGGTCGGATATCCTAGAACAGGGTTGTCTTCATGGGGGTTTCCTAAATTAAACTTAATTATTTACAGATAAATGGAAATAATAAATAATTCTAGTCCCATGAACATAATCATTATCTTTTGTATATATTCCGAGCAAATTCAAAAATGGTAATAATTTTTCCCCGGTTAAGAGGAAACCGGTATTCAAATTTTCTCTTGGAATATATCCAAAAGATTAATATAAAATTATTATATTAATCATGATATATTCATATAAACATGTTATTTTTGTTAATTAACCCATAATTAATGGATAATATATAAACTTGTATTTTTTAGGAAAAAAAGAGGTAACGCCGATGTCGGTGTCAATGTTGCAACATCAGTGTCGATATTGGTGATGTCATTGGTAATGTCGGTACCGATGTTGGTAATGTCAGTACCAATATCGATGGTCCAAACCTGCAGAAAACACACACAAAAATAGCAGCAACAGCAAAAGAAAATTCTGAAACTTCAAACGATCATAACTTTTGCTATACTTAACCAATTTAGATGATCTTTATCATTATGGAAAGCTCAAGATGTTTAGAATATTTTTATGCAAACAAAGTACTAAAAAATGTTTGAAGTCATACCGCAATTCACGAAAAACAGATTGGTGTGCAAAAATGGAAATAACCGAAAAGAAAATAAAACTTCAAAAAGAAAAGCGTATAAATGTAAACACAAACTTTAGAAACTCAGAGGCTTACCCCATAGTCGAGAATCCACTTCTTTGAGATCCACAAAGTTCCTCTGAGAAACCCTCCTCGTTTCTTTGGTTGGTTGACAAGGTAGTTTTGCTTGAGAAAACCGAGTAATGGGGCAAGTGTTGCTCCACAAACTTAAAGTGCAATGATTTTTTTTGTAGTTAGGGATTATGTTAATGACTTCTTTCCTAAGTTTTATTTATTTAAGACTTAAAAAAGATGATTGAAAGTAGCTTGGTCACAAGTATGAACTAAGGACATGAAAATCTAAATTTTGTTAAATGAACTCTCTTTTTTCTTGTGTTATGCATGAAAACATCTGATATTCTCTCTTTTGTATGTGTTTTTTCCCTCGCTAAAATGTAGAATGTGAGCCTCCTTTTATAGTGAGCTCCCTTCAATCCAAGTGAAAAAGCCTACACTTAGGCTTTTTGACATTTTCACCCTTTTCTCTCCACTAATGTCACTTCTAACATTATGGACTGACTTTTCCAGCCACCTTAATAGTGAGGTAGGTGACTGGTGTCAATTAGTGGGGTTATGCTAATAATTTTTGGAATTTTGCAATTGTTGTGCTGCTACTGTCATAGCGACATCGGTACCGATGTTACAAAATGACATCGGTACCGATGTCATATCGGTACTGATATCACAACATCGGTACTGATGTCATATCGGTACTGATATCACAACATCGGTACCGATGTTAGTGACATCGGTACCGATGTTAGTGACATCATTACCGATATTACAACATCGGTCTCGATGTTAATGACATCGGTACCGATGTTAGTAACAGTGGTGTCAATGTTGGATTTTTTGTCTGACTTTGGTTCAAATTGGACTTGGTTACTAATGAGGCAACCTAAAAAAATATCTAAGGTTCATAAGAAATGAGAAATGCTTCTCCCGAGGACCTCAGAGACCCTATCAAAGTGGAAGACTAGCAAAGGAAAATAAATTACAATTTCATCATCGAACTCGCGAGTAAGGATTAAAATCCCATGCTCACACTAGCATTGTAAATCCAATAGCGATCTATTGCAATAACAATGGGGCTATTACTTAGGCAAAGGAACCATGGTCTCATCGTAGAAACAAACATATACTTAGAAAGTACTATCTCGTGCAAGAGATGGTAACCAGAAAGGATATATGCTTAGAATACATCCCAAAGGATCAGAATCTAGCGGATGGGCTAACTAAACGATTGACTTAAGTTAAACATGACTAGCATGTTAACGAGCATGGTACAAGGCACCTGGGTAATTGGATCTAGTGCAAGTGGGAGATTGTTAGACATAATGTATGCCCTAGAGGTAATTAGGGCGATATATCTTTATTAGTTATAATGTACAAACAATTTTGAATTATTATTAATAATAATTAAGGCATCTTTGTTTCTTATTAGTGCTTTTTGTTTATTATTGTATCTCACTGGTATCATATATGTTTAATATGTATATGCGCATTGATGAGACAAAGTCTGTGATTATTTCATTGTGTAAAACTGCATGGACATAGTGGGAGCTATGTGGTGTGAGAACTGCATATGCGTGTTACTATGAATAGTCAAAATATCCCTATCATAGTTTCATTAAGACTGGACATCAATGGAATGGACAGACTAGCATGTGTAAGCTTACTCATTGGATTAGATCTAAGCAGCTTATCTCACGAACTAAAGGTGGTACCTTGAGTTAACACATGATGTATTTGGGTAATTCATTAGAGACCGCTATAAGATAGACACTCGAAAATTACTATATCCATGTATTGGTGTCATGTCTTATTGCAGTACAAATATCCTCAAACCTGAGATACCGTTTACCTTATGTAGGAGTTATTATACTTATTCATACCCTGGCAATCATAGTGATATAGGTGATAGGGATGTTCACATGTTGGTAAGCTGTGTAGTCAAGATGGGATCCATCACTCTTGATATAGTAATATATTGGGAGATGTACCTTAGGGTCCCTTGTTGAAGTGACATACTCATAAACCTCTGATCAGAGTATAAGATTGATAGAATGGGTGTCTAGTAAATCAAGATACATAATGGCTGAGTGGTGTTCTTCGTGAACAAGTCTAATTCCAAAATAGCTACAGCTATTACATGAGCTAACACATAATCCGAGCTCAATAAACTGGATGGTACTTAACTTGATGGAAGGAGTGTATTGTATTGGTTATCACTGTAGACTTGGATCATGTCACAAGCATGTGATGTTCCAAGTTTTAGGATATCATACACCTTTGCTATAAAGCCCATTTGATCATCTAGAGCTATCGAGTTCCATATTGATCTGGAACATTAAGCCTAAAGGTTCCCAGAAGGGAAGCCAAGTTTAGGTTAACCTATAGCGGCTCTATACTTTAGAATCCTATGAGGTCACACACTTTGGGTCTTATTCAGACTATGTAAAGAACCTATGGAATAGGTCTGTACCAAATATACAAGTTGTGAAATCAATGAGAAGAATTATTATTTGGTTGAACCGAATTAATAATTAAAAGAATTATTAGAAAATAGGGAAAAAGGTTACACGAGTTTCTCCATACAGATTGAAGAGTTATTATAGAAGGCTCTAAGTTTAAGTGAGCCTTCGAGATTATTTTTGGGTTAATTTTTCAAGTAGTCTAGCAGTTGCTGTCAATCGATGCATTTTTCTGATAAGTGTATAATTACACTTATTATCATATTAATTTTATACACTAAACACTATAGTTTAAGTCATTTTTATGCTTCATATAAAAGATTTCACGTGGTATGTAGTTTTTTATGCAAATGCAAATACTAGGTAAATCTTGGGAGTAAAATGATCTAAAGTGCAATTCTATGAAAAAAGAGTGAAAATTATGCAAAAAGATGCGTGGAACTTAAAGATTTAGCTTAGGATCGAAGCTATCAAAGATCAGTGAAGTTAGAAGTACAATTCCGAAGAAAAATGCAATTCACGATCATGACTTGTTCTTCTTCAAAATAGAAATCTACCAATCAAACATTCACGGTCGTGACTTGTATAGCAAGGTCGCGACGTGGATAATTTTCTAGTTTAATCTTCTTAACTCCCAACCGTCAGATAAGGATGATCAACCGCCATCAACTACCAATGAAAAGACACCTATCAAAAATCAACCAATCATGAAAAAGTGCCTATCCATTATGGATTAGATTGAAGCTTCTCAACCAATCACAATGAAGTGATGCAATCATTCACCAATGGACACAACTCTTCGTATGGATAGATGCAAGCCTTTGAACTCGATAAATGGAGCTTCAAGACCTCACAATATTATGGGAAAAGTAGAGGGAAAACATTAGAGTGCATGAGTGAGATATAGTGTATGTTGTTCGCCACTTTTCTACTGATAAGTTTAATAAATAATGGTTCCAAAATCTCGTGAACTATTGGCCAATAACTGGGCCAAAAACTTGTTCACAAATAAATGTAGGTGTTGTCAATACCCCTTATCACAAGAAAAATGATGATAACTGCAAGTATACAGTTGCGATGTAGTTTTAAAAGATATCAAACCCAAAAGGAAGGAACAAGGTCTAAAGATATGGAAGGGAAAAAACAAAGTAAAATAAAATAAAAATAGATTAGAGATTTTTATGGATAGGAGGATTAGAATGAAAAGTTGAGTAAATATAGATGTGATAGATTAGAGACTCTAAATTAATAGATTTTCACTACGAACAAGTATAGCAAAGAAAACATGCAAGATCAACGAAGATGTTATGACACACTAGACTAATTTAACAAACCGATTCAACATACTCAGATGTTCAATAATTCCCCGCAGAGCAACACATGAAATAACTTTTCTATACCTAACACAAACGAGATAAGACTGTTATATAAACCTGGACAACATCAACACTATTCTTAGTATGGGTTACTCACACATAGCCACATTTAGCAAGTTACCATTCCAAAAATGTTGGCTCACTAAACAGCGTTATATCACAGATCCAGTGATTATACACGATATTGTTAACCCCGAAACTACTCTTAAAACTAGCGCCAACGCATATAACTTGATTAACATAAAAGACTTAGCATGAAATACGCATTATGACACATAGACATATCATAAACTTCAAAATGGAAAGTATAAGTAGAAAGCAAAGCAAAGATTTAAGGTATGCAAGTGAAAGCTAAAGTTGATCAAACTATATCCACTCTTTAATGGGAGTCGTCAATTCCCGCAATTCCTACGTCTACTTTGAATTCAGTCAAGGCCTGTACAGAACCTCCGCTACGATGCTATTCTTCACGAATATTGAACAAACGAATATCGAAGAACGAAAACTTTTATTGATAAGTGATTTACAAGTACACTTATACAACAATCGCTCGAGAATATAGAGAAATGTAGTGATCGAAACAAGGATTCGAATCACTTAAACATTTTCTCGCTAAATCTTAAGAATGTAGCGAATCTAACTATATACACACTATATTTTCACTCTAATGCTTTCCTCTCTAGTGTTCTACACTATCCAACACTTGATGCATAAAATTTGTGAAGAATTAGAGCCCTATTTATAGAGTTTTAAGGGTTGAGTCTATCCAAATGAAGAGTCACATCCATTGGTGAAAGATTGCATCTCTTCAATGTGATTGGTTGAGAGGCTTTGATTCAATCCACAATGGATAGGCACCTTTTCATGTTTGGTTGACTCCTGATAAGTATCTTTTCACTGGTAGTTGATGGCGGTTGATGGCAGTTGATCATGCTTATCTGGCAGTTGGTAGTTAAGAAGATAATACCAGAAAACCATCCATGTCACAATCGCGATATGTGATTCGTGACGGTGAACCTTTGATTGGCACATTTCTATTTCTGAAGTGAACATGACACGACCACA
>CATIWQ010243311.1:0-35598 GCA_949673415.1 Euphorbia schlechtendalii | reverse complement strand
GGCATCTTTCAATTTTGAGAGCATGGTCGATCTATGAGACGAAGCTCCGGGGGAAGATCACCCCTTTCTTACAAAATAGAACTCTCCATAGAAACATCACTCATCGATGAGCGTTGAGATTGCAGCTACCTTGAATGCCTTTACAAATAGCGACCAAATGGCATCACTTATTCGTTAGCACATCGGGAGGGTTCATTATGTGGTGTCGAACCCGGAGGCCACCCTTAATAACAGTAGCCTGACTAGTCAACCTAGAACAAGGAGACCTTCCACCTCACATACAGTGCACCCAACTCCTACAGCCTTGTACCAGTTTGGGGTGGGACAAAGTCATCCTGGTCAGCCAATATTCACACCAAGTACTTTTTTTCAAGGAGTAGCCCAACAATCTGTTCCTTATTTGAGTGCACCATTTGCCTCACAATTCAAGGCTATCCATTAACTACCTAACTTTGTTATAACTCCTAGGGGAACTACCTTTCCGCAAGGGCAATATGGCTTCTATCAAGGTAATGGGAATGCTATTCTCTAGCAACCAAGCATGGTAGAATTATGGCAAAAGTTCTTGGCCACTCATGGTGGTCATCTAATAAACACATACCCTGCATAGCCAACAGTTGGGGAAGAAGACAGCTTGCCACCAAACATTGCAATGCCATAGTTTGAGAAGTATGTGGGTTCTAGAGACCTGAGTGCTCATTTAACACATTATCAAACAATCATGAGGGCATTGAGGGTCAGCAAACAAATAATGGCTAAGCTCTTCATCATCACCTTGGTCCACCCGGTCAATGAATGGTATTGTCACCTTCTTTTGAATGTAGCTTCTGATTGGAACACTCTTGCTTAGGTTATGATGGGGCATTATGGTTTCAACACTCAAATGGAAACCAAAAAATGTTGGCTCACTAAACAACGTTAAAATCATAGATCCAGTGATTATACACAATCTCGTTAACCCTAAAACTACTCTTAAAATTAACTCAGAAGCATATAACTTGATTAATATAAAAGTCATGATCGTGAATTGTTGTCATGACTGTGAATTGCGTTTTTCTTCAAAATCTTCTTGTAACTTCACCGATCTTTAACAACTTTGATCCTAAGCCAAATCTTTATTTTCCACGCATCTTTTCACACCTTTTTCACTCTTTTTACATAGAATTCTACTTTAGATCATTTTACTCCTTAGATTTACCTAGTATCTGCATTTGCACCAAAAACAACTACATACCACGTGAAATCTTTTATATGAAGTATAAAAATGACTTAAACTATAGTGTTTAGTGTGTAAAAGTATATTGATAATAAGTGTAATTATACACTTATCAGAGCTATGTGGTGTGATAACTGCACCCACGTGTTACTCTGAATAGTCTAAATATCCCTAGTCAAAGTTTCATTAAGACTAGACTTCAATGAAGTGGATAGGCTAGAATGTGAAGGATTTCTCCTTGGATTAGATCCAAGCAGCTGATCTCATGAGCTCAAGGTGGTACCTTGAGTAAACACATGAATGTATTCAAGTAATACATTGGAGACTGCTATAATACAGACACTGAGAAAATAATTATATCTATGTATTGGTGTCATATCCTATTGCATTAGAAGTACATGTATTCTTAGACCTGAGATACTGGTTAACTTGTGTAGGAGTTTCTACACATTGTGTCATACTTATTCATACCTTGATGATTAGAATGATACGGTGATTACGGGTACAGTGATGATCACACGTTGGTAAGTCGAGTAGTCAAGATGAGATCCATCACTCTTGATATAGTGATATAATGGGAGATGTACCTTAAGGCCTCTTGTTGAAGAGACACACTCATATTAGAGTATAAGATTGATAGAATGGGTTTCTAGTCAATCTTGATACATTTTGGTGAGTGGTGTTCTTCGTGAACAAGTCTAATTCCGAGATAGCTACGGCTATTACATTAGTTGATACTTAATCTGAGCTTAATAAACTAGATGGTACTTAGCCTGATGGAAGGAGTATATTGTATTGGTTACTATTGTAGAACTAGATCAAGTCACAAGCACATGACGTTCTTAGTATCAAGATATGCCTTTGCTAGAAAGCCCATTTGATCATCTAGAGTAATCGGGTTCGTATCAGTCTAGAACACTGAGCCTAAAGGTTCCCTAATGGGAAGTCAAGTTTAGGTTAACCTCTAGTGTCTCTATACTTTAGGATCCTATGAGATCACACACTTTGGGTCTTTACCAGATTGAGTAAAGAACTTATAGACAAGGTCTATACTGATAATTATTAAGGATGTTGAAATCGTTGGATAAATTATTAATTGGTTAGACCAAATAAAAATTAATATGATTTAAAGAGGAGTTAGGAAAATTGCACAGGGAGAGCAAGGGAATTTTTCCCATTGTGAGTAGGCCCAGCAAACAGAGGTGGTTCGCAGGTGGAGCCCGCATGGCTACCTCGTGAGCATAAAATGCTCACGGTTCTCTAGCATGTGTTGGCACATGGCTAATGCATGCTAGTGGGCTGCAGGCCCGCAAGCGCTACTAGGCAACGCTTGTGTGGACTTACAATGCAGGCTCACTAGAAAGCCCACAAGTGAGGTTTGCTGGATAAGGGTTGGAGGCTATGCACAGCCTAGCGAAGTGGGTTGTGCCCACGGGTTGACCCACGCGGATCTAGAGCTCTACATGGCAACACATGTGGGATGGGGATATTCCTCATCCCACAATGGTAAATAAGGGGATCATTTTGCTCCCCTCCCACTATATATAGTGGTCTAGTCCTCTTTTCACTAACTTCAGCTTAGCCTTCCTTTTGAGTTCGACATCTTTGATGGCATTCTTCTTTTTAGAAGAATTCTTCCTCTTAGAATTGTGAGTTTGGCTACGTGAAGATGGATTGTTTATTGGATGGGGAACTCATTTCTCCTTTAAAGTTATTATCTCAATAGCTAACTCATCTAATTCCTTAGTGAGCTTGTTATTTTGACTTTCATGATATTCAACTTTTTCTTGAAGAAAGCGAATATCAAGAGATAAGGAAGTGATTGTGTCTTCTTGATCTTCACTTTTCCTCACTAGATATTTGATATTTTTCTCAAACTTATTAGTTAGCTTCATCATATTAAAGGTTAACTAGGCGAGTTCTTCTATTGACAAAGGGATTTCAAGATGTACCTTAGTTTACAAGCTTTTCCCTTTGTGCTCAGCTTTAGAGTCAATAGCAGTTAAATGTCTCTTGGAAGTAGATGTTGACCTCTTACCCCTATCTTCAATCGCCATCAAGTAAAGGTTTGCAGAGTCGGTTACTTCTTAATCAGATGATTAAGACTCTTCTGAATCGCTTCAGGTGGCAGCAAGTGCCTCATTTTTCTTTGTGAACCTTTTCTTGAATCTATTCTTTTTGGATTTAGGATAGGATGACTTAACATGACCCTGTCCACCATAACTAAAGCATTTTAGATCCTTGAGAAGTTCCTTCATTGGTCCTTCCTCAGCTCTATGCCGGTGTTGAGTTTACTTGATTTTGCTAAGAAATTTCTTCTTTGGGAATTTCCCATCCTTCTTCATGAAGCACTTGAATCTCTTCATTAGAAGTGCCATCTGCTCATTTGAATCACTTCTAGTGGATTCATATAATGAGTCAGCTTTTAGGATAATGGCTCTTCCCTCTATCTCCTTGCCTTTACTCATTTTGGAGTAATCATTATATTTCCTTAGGGACATTTCATAAGTCAGCAATGTTAGACATGATGTATGCCATAGAGGTAATTAAGGTGATCTATCTTAATTAGTTATAATGTACAAACGGTTTCATATTATTATTAATAATAATTAAGGCATTTTTGTTATTTAACAATGCTTTTTAATTTATCTATGTATCTCGCTGGTAACATATATATGTGTAATATATATATGCATTGATAATATAAAGTCCATGAATACTCAATAGCGTAAAAGTGCGAGGACATAGTGGGAGCTATGTGGTGTGAGAGCTGCACATACGTGTTACTATGAATAGTCTAAATCTTGCTAGTCATAGGTTCATTTACACTGAACATCAATGAAGCGGATTAGCTAGCATGTGTAGGCTTACTCCTTAGATTAGATCCAAGTAGACAATCTCACGAGCTGAAGGTTGTACCTTAAGTTAACACATTAATGTATTCGGGTAATACATTGGAGATCACTATAAGATAGACACTCGAAAATAATTATATCCATTTGTTGGTGTCATGTCTTATTGTAGTAGCAATAAAAGTATCCTTAGACCTAAGATACTAGTTACCTTATGTAGGAGTTTCTATACTTTGAGTCATACTTATTCATACCCCTATGATCAAGATGACATGGGTGACTATGGGTATAGTGATGTTCAGATGTTAGTAATCCGAGTAGTCAAGATGGGATCCATCGCTCTTGATATAGTGATATAATGGGAGATATACTCAGGGCCCTTTATTGAAGAGACACGCTCATAACCCTCTGATTATAGTATAAGATTGATAGAATGGGTTTCTAGTCAATCATGATACATTATGTCGAGTGTTGTTCTTCGAGAACAAGTCTAATTCCAAGATAGCTATGGATATTACATGAGCTAACACTTAATCCGACCTCAAATAAACTAGATGGTACTTAACCTGATGGAAGGAGTGTATTGTATTGCTTACTACTATATAATCAGATAAAGTCACAGGCATGTCACATTCTGAGTATCAGGGGATCATACACATTTGATAGAAAGCCCATTTAATTTTCTAGAGTTATCGGGTTCCATATAGGTCTGGATTGTTGAGCCTAAAATTTGCTGGATGGGAAGCAAAATTTAAGTTAACCTGTAGTGGCTCTATACTTTGGGATCTTATGAGGTCACACACTTCTTGTCTTTATATGACTAAGTAAAGAACCTATATACTAGGTCTATACCGATAATGTTTGGTTTTTGAATTCGTAGAAAGAATTATTAATTGGTTAGACTAGATTAATAATTGAAGGAAATAAAAGAGAAAATAGGGAAAATTGCATGAAGCAGAGAAAGGGAATTTTTCCTATTATGAGTGGGCCCTAAACAAACACGGGATGTTCAGAGTGTGGCCTGCAAGGCTACCCCGTGAGCTGAAAAGCTCACCGGCCACAAGCAAGTGGGGTGTAAGCCCGCTCGCACTAGCATGCTGTAGGTCCACAAGCACTGCCCATGGTAGCACTTGCGAGGGCCTGCCGCGCAAGCTTGCCAGCACATGGCGTGCAAGCCTGCAAGCTTGGGCTTATGGCATAAGGCAAGCCATTAGGGCTTCGCTTGTGGAGGCAACCATGCATGTAAGTCTGCGGGTCTAAGGGACCCGCACGGCTGACCTGGTTATGGGATGGGAATATTCCCATCCCACATAATATTTAAGGGGGAGTCTACCACTCCCCCTCTCCCAATAAATAGGCCTCCCCTCTCTCTCATTTTTCCACACTTCAGCTCAGCCTTTCTCTCTAAGTTTGACATCTCTTTCTTCGTGTGCTGTGTGAGATCCTCAATGAGTTTCTCCAAGCAATGAAGAATTATTTAGAAGGCTCTTTCTATTTTGAAGTGAGCCTTCTAAATTTATATTTTTAGTTTGGTCTTTGAGCAGTCTAGCAACTACTGTCTACTAACGGGTTCTACCTCAACGAGGTTTTAGTCGGTGAAGATCCATATGAATCAGTTATAGAGGCTATCCTAGTTTGGAGGCTTGTGCTAACAAAGTTCTACTGAAAGGCTCTAACGGAACGCCACATACAAAAGGAAGAGAAGCACGCATCAACTGGTAATGTTCTAAACTTAGATGCTAGATTTCTTTTTATAAGTTTTATAAACTTATTGGCATCTATGGAATGTTTCAACTTAGATTATATCAATCATGGCATGCTTAAGAGATCCTTTAAGGTTAATTTTATGTTTTGAAATTCTGCCTTGCATCATTGCATGTTTAATTACTATCTTGATTAACCAGCAGTGGTATCAGATCCTACCTTATGCTATACATGATTGATTATAATATGTTGAAATGATATTTTCAGTGAATTGATTAAAGCATGCTCCGCATGACTTAGGTTTCAATTCATGTTACAGAAAATGATGTAATAATGAGATTAAGGTTTTGTTCAAACTTAGTCTAGGTGATTATCATATAAATTAGCAATTTTTTATCACATGTGTAAATGCTTTAATTGAGGGTCGTCCCATACTTCACTCAATTAAAGAACAGAATCTGTAAATCATAGTTGTCCATGGTACAACGAATCAAAGTGACTGTGGTTATTATGCAAAGGATTGGACTTGGATGCTCATTCACTTTAAGAGGGCCTCTCCTACCTAGAAATCTCCATCAGTATTAGGTTCAAGTGTACCCAAGGGACTTTTATAACTTAGCTGGTTTCTAGTATGGGAGTTAAATTCCGCATATGGTTTTACATACGTGGTTTAAATTGTTAAATTAATATTTATAGACATAGGTGCAAGAACTTAAACATGGACCTTATTTATTTTGCATGCTATGTGGAGTCTTTGCATAATGGAATGATTATGATGTACCATTCTTGAGCATGTTCCCTTAGAGTTAATAATTCCAAACAGCACAAAATTATTATTATTATAATAATATCCATCGTATAGACCTAGACTGGGGCGAGTCCAGCGATACCAATAAAATCCCTATAACAATATTAAGGTAGTAGATTGTCTTCCCATCATAAGTCGTGACATGAACCTTATTAACGAATGTATGCACAGGTACAACATGCCTTCCCTTATCTTGTGTTTGGTCATGAGACTAGATGGGGTTAATGCCTTAACCAAAATGGGTTAGTTATCCATATCATTGGAGCTTATGCAAGATAGGAGACATGTTTGAGTAGTAGTACAATTGGGTATACACATCTCGAGAAAGAGAACTCAAATGGATTAGAATTTGCATGGGATGTAAATGGATGGGTTCTAACCTTGGTTATCTTGTTATGGCTTGACCTGCTATAGTGGGGGTCATGATGAGTGGCCATGGATGCTACCTAATAAGGAAAATTGGTTGGACCAAAGTTCTCGAATTTAAATAGAAGGGGCTATTTAAATATCGAGAAAATAGTAGGAATTATGTATTTAATGAAAGACCTTATATTAAATGCATGTACATATACTAATGTCTAAACAAATTCTATCTTATACCTAGGTTGGGTATGATCACTAAAGAAAATACTCGTATTGACATCGATCTTCTTGTTGACATTAAATATGATACTTATATCTTCAATGAGTGTTTTGAGACTATTAGAGTACTTTATAACTACTACCTGGATTACATTTTGACTGATCCAAGTCCCAAACATCCTGGTAAGAATGCTTTTGCATGTGAGATGAATGATTATGAGGAGCACAAGGGAAACTATGAGTTTATCGCCAAACTCATGTTAGACCACATGCTCCCAAAGTACACATGAATGTACAAAGGTTTAGACCTCACAACCATGATTCGTTTTCCTAGTGGCCTTGTTTTAGTTTGGAACAATTGTTATTTTATTCCTACTATCACTAAGAATATTATTTCTATTACGCGTTTTGAAATGGAGGGATTTGAAATTTTATTTTCCATTATTAATTGTCAAATTCAACATAATAATGTTCTTTAGGCTTGTGAAATATCTGTTGATGGCATTTATGTTCTAGATACTAAAACTAAAATTCTAAATATGAACATTTTTAAGAAATAGAGATTAGATAATGAGAAATTATCATACTTTTAGCATTGTCATCCAGATCATATAAATGAGACTTGCTTAACTAAGTCAAACAAATGTGGTGACTTGGGCCCAATGGAATGGGAGACCTATTGGGCTTGTGAACCTTGTTTAAAGGGAAAGATGACTAAGAAACCAATCAAAGGAAAGGGTCAGCATGCCACTAGTACCTTAGAATGATACATTCGTATGTATGTGGTCCAATGAGTGTTAAGACACACGAGGTTTTTGTCTACTTCATAACATTTATCGACGATTATTCGTGATATGGTTATTTGTACCTTATGAGGTACAAGTTTGAGAGTTTTGAGAAATTTAAAGAGTTCAAAACCGAAGTAGAGAAACAACTTGGGAAAAGTATCAAGAACCTTCGATCTGATCAAGGTGGTGAATACTGAAGCTAAGAGTTTCAGGATTATCTAAGGGATAATGGCATTTTATCCAAGTGGACACCTCCTTATACACCTCAACATAATGGAGTTTCAGAAAGGAGGAATCGTACCCTACTCAATATGGTTCGGTCCATGATGAGCCAAGTAGAACTCAGGAGATCCTTTTGGGGTTATGCACTTGAGAGCATAGTTTATGTTCTAAATAGAGTGCCCTCTAAATTAGTTGATCAAACACCATACGAATTGTGGTATGGTAAGAAAAGAGCTCTTTCTCACCTAAGAGTTTGGGGATATCCTACTTACGTAAAGAGGACAAGTTCAGATAAGCTGGGCTAAGTCTGATAGGTGTCTATTTGTAGGTTACTCTATGGAGACTATTGGTTACACCTTTTATGATCCCAAGGAATAGAAGGTACTTATTTCTAGAAAAGCTCAATTCCTCGGGAAGGAGCATATACTTACGTAAGCTAGTGGGAGCAATCTTGAGTTAGGCACTCAAGAAGATCAAACAGATAATCAACTAATTGTTCCTGCACTTGTTACATAAGAAAGTGTAAGCATGGAATAGCCTATTATAACACCGATATTTCATAGGTCAGGTCAGGCTCCATCGCTCCCGAGCGATACTAGTTTCTCATCATTGATGATAAACATCTCTTCCCTGTGGAAGAGGATGAACCCAAGACTTACAAGGAGGTAATGGAAGGCTCAGAGTCTAACAAATGGTTTACAGCCATGAGATCGGAGATGGACTCCATGTACAAAAATTGAGTTTGGAACTTGATTGATGTCCCAAGTGCGATTAAGCACATAGGATGCAAGTGGGTCTTCGAAAAGAAAACTGACATGGATGGTAACATAATAACCTATAAACCAAGGTTGGTTGCAAAATTTTATAGTCTAAAAGAAGGCATTGACTATGATGAAACCTTTTCATTGGTGGCCATGCTAAAATCTATCAAGATACTACTTGCCATCGCTGCTCATTATGATTATGAGATTTGGTAGATGGATGTTGAAACAGCATTCCTTAGCAGGAATCTGGACAAGGATGTTTATATGGCACAACCTAAGGGTTTTACATCCTAGGATGGCTCAAAAGTACAAGTTGCAAAAGTCCATTTATGGACTTAAGCAAGTATCAAAGAGTTAGAATATTAGGTTTGACAAGATAATCTGAGAAATTGGTTTTACGTCTAACGTTAATGAGGACAATGTCTATAAGAAGGCTAGTGGGAGTGCGGTCATTTTTCTAGTGTTATATGTCGATGACATATTACTGATATGAAATGATGTTCCTTTTCTTTAGACAGTTAAGTCATGGTTGTCAAAGAAGTTCTCCATGAAAGTCCATGGAGAAGCAGCATTTATACTTGGTATAAAGATCTACCAAGATAGATCTAGAAGGCTACTAGGTCTTTCACAAAATACGTACATAGACAAGGTTTTGGCTAAATTTAACCTTAAGGAGTGAAGAAAGGGTTATCTCCCAATGTCTCATGGGATTAACATTTCTAAATCTTAATGTCGAAGAACACAAGAGGAGAGAGTGTGCATGAATGGAATACCCTATGCTCAACGATAGGATCCATCATGTATGTTATGGTATGCACTCAGCCTAACGTCTCACTTGTGTTGAGCATCATGAGCAGATTTCAATCTGACCCAGGTGAGAAGCACTGGATGGCCTTAAAACTATCCTTAAATACTTATGTAGGACTAAGGATATGTTTTTGGTATATGGAGAAGGTGATCTCTCTGTGAAGGGATACACCGATGCAAGTTTTCACTCTGATAGGGATGATTACAAGTCCCAGTTAGGGTATGTGTTTATGTTAAATGGAGGGGCAGTTGTTTGGAAAAGTTTCAAATAGGATATGACTGACGATTCAACCACAGAATCTAAGTATATAGCTACTTCAGAAGCAGCTAAGCAAGTTTTCGGACTTAAGGGATTTATTAGTGATCTTGGTGTGGTGTCCAGCATTGTAAATCCAATATTGGTCTATTGCAATAACAATGGGGCTATTGCTCAGGAAAAGGAACCACGGTCTCGTTAGAGTAACAGACATGTACTTAGAAAATACCATCTCATTCAGGAGATAGTAACTAGAAAAGATATAAACTTAAGCCATTGACTCAGATAAGCATGACCAGCATGTTAAAGAATATGGCATGAAGCACATGGGCAATTGGCTCTAATACAAGTGGGAGATTGTTACATAATGCATGCCCTAGAGGCAATTAGGGTGATATATCTTAATTAGTTATAATATAGAAACGGTTTTGGATTATTATTAATAATTAAGGTGTCTTTGTTATTTATTAGTGCTTTTTAATTTATTTATGTATCTCGCTGGTATCATATATATGTGTAATATATATACGCATGGATAAGACAAAGTCCATGACTACTTCATAGCGTAAAAGTGTGAGGATATAGTGGGAGTTATGTTATGTGAGAACTGCACATATGTGTTACTATGAATAGTCTAAATATCCCTAGTCGTATTTTCATTGAGACTGGACATCAATGAAGCAAATAGACTAGCATGTGTAGGCTTACTCCTCGGATTGAATCCAAGTAGCCAATCTCACTAGCTGAAGGTGGTACCTTGAGTTAAAACATTAATGTATTCGGGTAATACATTAGAGACCGCTATAAGACAGACACTCGAAAATAACTATATCCATGTGATGGTGTCATGTATTATTGTAATAGTAGTACAAGTATCCTCAGACCTAAAATACTAGTTACTTTATGTAGGAGTTGCTATACTTTGGGTCATACTTATTCATACCCCGGTGATCAGGATGACACGGGTTACTATGGGTATAGTGATTATCACATGTTGGTAAGTTGAGTAGTCAAGACGGTATCCATCATTCTTGATATAGTGATATAATGAGAGATGTACCTTAGGGCCCCTTGTTGAAGAGACACACTCATAAACCTCTGATCAGAGTATAATATTGATAGAACGGGTTTCTAGTCAATCTTGATACATTATAACGAGTGGTGTTCTACGTGAACAAGTTAAATTCTAGGATAGCTATGGCTATTACATGAGCTAACACTTAATCCAAACTCAATAAACTAGATGGTACTGAACTTGATGGAATGAGCATATTTTATTGGTTACTACTGCAGAACTAGATCAAGTCACAGGCATGTGATGTTCCAATTATGGGGGGATCGTACGCCTTTGCTAGAAAACCCATTTGATCGTCTAGAGTAATCGGGTTCTATATCAGTCTGGAACCCTAAGCCTAAAGGTTCCTGGATGGGAAGCCAAGTTTAGGTTAACATCTAGCAGCTCTATACTTTGGGATCCTTTGAGGTCCCACACTTTGGGACTTTATTAGACCAAGTAAAGAACCTATAGACTAGGTCTATGCTGAGAATGTTTGGTTGTCAATTTGTTGAAAGAATTATTAAATGGTTGGACCAAATTAATAATTAAAGGGAATAAAAGAGAAAATATGGAAAATTGCATGGAGCGAAGAATGAGAATTTTTCCCCTTATGAGTGGGCCCTAAACGAACATGGGATGTTTAGACAGGGGCTTGCTCGGCTGCCCCGCGAGCTAAAATGCTTGCGGGCCGCTACTGTGCGGGCTACAGGCCTGTAAGCACTACTCATGGTAACCCTTGGGTGGGCCTGCCGCGCAAGCCCTCAAGCTTGGGCTTACGTAAAGGCATGCAAGCCCGTTAGGGCTTGCCTTATTGAGGTAACCACGTGGGTCCAAGGGACCAGCAAGGCTGACCCGGTTGTGGGATGGGAACTCACAATAACCTTGGAACATATGTTAGTATAGTATAGGTATGGATAATGTATAAATAACACAAAATCAAGAAAATTTTCATTGTTCAATTTTTTTTTATTTGATTTTTTAAGATTTTTGGGATTTTTACAAATACCCCCCCCCCCACACTAAAGAACACAATGTCCTCGTTGTGAGAGATTTTATTAAAAACAAAAAAAAAACTAAACTAATCACCCGCACGTAAATATAAAAAATAAAAAGTAAAAGAAATTTTGAACCCATTTCAATCATCCGAACTTGAATCTTGAGGACTCAGCGAGATATCCATATTCTTCATTCTGAAGTATGAATTCAACTTACGGTTCAAAGAAATGTTGGATTGTGTAAGTTGATGAACATCTTGTTGTATAGGAGTGATATAAAGACAAACTTTATTGACATCATTGAAGAACTCTCCTCTCCAATTATCTTCATTTGTGCTCCCGGAAGTTTGTCTTGCTTCACTACTTTCGATTGGAACTTCCTCATTGCTTTCGTCGGGTTAGTTCTCTCGAGAAGTGGATTCTTCTTTTGGTCTCAACTTCCTAACCCTTACTCCATATGGTAAAAACATAAATTTTCCTTCGTCTTCCTTAACTATTCCTGCTCTCCCATAAAGTTGAATTTCTCTCGAGGACTATATCTTTGCTCCCAAAATAATTTCACAGATTGTATTTGCACCTCCAACTCTAGCCTTTTAATGTGTATTAAGACTAGTGATGGATTCCAAAGTGTACATCGGAAAATTTGGTCTTAATTGCGAAACTTCGCACTCCAATATAACCAAATCTTTAATCAACACTTTGGTAGTTTCATGTCGGAAGAAAAGACTTTGAGAAATAAACTTATGGAGTTAAAGAAGACTGTTGCTCCGAATGTTCTTGTTGGACGAGTTTTTTACATCGTATTGATCCAATCCTTTAACTCGGTCCAAACATTCATTAAATCATAATCTTCTTACTTTTCTGTTTCTTCATAAGTTTCTCCTAAACCAAACCACTCAATCAAATCCATTTAAGTAAACCACTCCTCCCCTCCATTCCTAAATTTTCTTTTTAAGAAATTCCCATCATCTTGAACTGTCACCAAAAACTCAAGGACCCATTCCTCGTTAAACGAAAAGTGCATATTTACAAAGTTATCCAACCCAAATAGTGAAAAATATTCCTCCACTTCCTCATGAATCCTAGCATCAATTGCAAAAGTAGGATCATAGAAGAGTGTAGCTTGGATATTGAAGTTCTTCATCCTCATGTATCGCTCAACTTCTACGTCACCGTAGTTGGAAAAAAGACATCCATATTTGGTTTGTTGATTAACCAACTTGTTCTTTCCCTTGGTTGTTGCTGATTTCTTGGGAGCCATTGAAATTAAATTCAAGAGTTGAAAGAAAGGTTTGTGTTTAATTTGGGAAAAACAGAGAATTGTTTGCAAAAGATTGTAGTTATGTAAAAGAGTAATTGATTTGTGAAAATCAATTAGGAAAATAGATATATATAGGAAACAGGGTAATTAATGCTTTTACAATGGATATAATTGATTTGTAACCGTTAGAAATAGAGCCGTTATAGCAATAACTGCTATGAAATTGCACTAGTCGTGATTGTGAAAGATAATCGTGATCGTGACTTTCTCCAAATAGAAACAAAATGTTTTTACAACTTAATTCATGAGCGTGAAATTGGTCGTGATCGCGATATGTTTAAAATCCAAAAAAATTTTGTTGTTTTCTTTTATTTAAAATGACACAAACATAAAAACACACAAAATCAAAATAAAATATGCTACTATATATATTTTGGATAAGATAAGAGATTTTGGTGTCAATGGAGTTTCCTAACTCCTTGACTTCATATTCATGGATGAAATCTAACTTGACAACTTCTTGGATGCAAGCATCAATCAAGTTAAGTTTCATGCATATATCTTCATCCATTAGATATTTATCAGCCTTATCCATGTTAAATTCAATAGTATCATCACCTATCCTTAACTTAAGTTTGCCTTTTGACACATCAATCAATGCTTTACCAGTATGCATAAAGGTCTTCCTAAGATTATAGGACATTTTTCATCATATGCAACATCTAGCACAACAAAGTCTGTTGGAAAAACAAACTTATCCACTTTAACTAACGCATCTTCAATTATGCCAGAAGGACGTTTAATAGACTGGTCGGCCAATTGCAAGACAATATTTGTCCTTTTAACTTCATCATCAAGCTTCAACTCTTTAAAGATCGATAAAAGCATAAGATTTATATTAGCCCCAAGATCACATAAACATTTTGGAAAGGAAATGTTTCCAAGTTTACACTGTATAGTGAAACTTCCTGGATCTTTAAGTTTAGTGGGCATTGTAGCAGTTATTATTTTGCTACAATCTTCACTTAAAGATACTTTCAATATTCCTTCTAAACTATGCTTATGAGATAATAGTTCTTTAATAAACTTACCGTAGTTAGGAATCTGTGTAATTGCTTCAATGAATGAAAGGTTGATTTCCAAACCTTTAAGTTTGTTGATGAACTCAATGAATTGCTTATCCTAATTCTTCTTCTACATTCTTTGTGGAAATAGTGGTTGAGGGGGATTAACTTTTTTGGAATTAAGTTGTTCATCCACTCCTGCTTTATCATTCAATTTACTCAGATAATCATCCGGCACTTCAACAACATCATTAGCAAGCATACCCGAAGGATTTGGTTTATCAAGTAATTTACCACTATGAAGGGTTATAGCATGCACAGTTTCCTTAGGATTTCCTTCTGTGTTGCTAGGTAAATGGTCTTTTCCTCTAGATGGAATAGCACTCGCTAATTGACAAACTTGTTTCTTCAAATTATAAATAGAAGATGATTGATTTTTAAACATTTGATACATTTTATTCTCCAACTTCTTGTAACATTCCTCAGACTCTGATTGCTTATTACAAACCCCTTCCAGAAATTTGTCTATCTTACTTGTTAATTGCCCTATTTTATCAGTACTGTGATTATTCTTTTATTGATTATCACCATACCTCCAATTAGAACTCCTATAATTATTTCCATTATTACTATAAGAATTCCCTTGACTTTGAATATAACTTAGTTGCTCCCCTACACATGGATTAAAGTTACACTAAAAAGTAGTGTGTCCTATTTGGCCATAATTTTCACATGTCAAAGGGTTACTCTTACTTGTATGCATATCATCTATCTTATGAGATAATGCAGATATTTGCGCTTGCATAACAGAAATAGGGTCTAATTCATTGACCTTTTTAATCGAACTAGAAGATGTAGATGCAGCATGTGAATGAGTAGGATTAGTAGTACTTACTTGTGATCTCTCCACTGCCGACATACTATCGTTATTTGCCATATCTTCCAAAAGATCAAAGGCTTCTTTGACTAGTTTTCTTCATAAGAGATCCCACAACCATAGCATCAATCGCTCCTCTTGTTGCATGATTTATTCCATTATAGAAAGTTTGCAGAATTACATTCTAGGGTAAACCATGATGAGGATAAACTCATTGAAGTTCTTTATAACATTCCAAGGCTTCGTACAAGGATTCATTATCCTTTTGAGTAAAGGAAGTGATTTCTTTAATGAGTCTTGCGGTTTTGGCTAAAGGGAATTATTTTGTTAGAAAGGCTTGGGCTAATTGATTCCAAGTGGTGATTGAATTTGGGGGTAATGAATTCAACCAAAATTTCACTTTATCACAGAGCGTAAATGGAAATAAGTAAAGTTTAACTGCTTCATCAGAAACATTGTGCATTTTGAAAGTATCACGAACTTCTAGAAAGTTTGTAATGTGAGCATTCGGATTTTCATTGGGTAGACCATAATATTGCACATTATTACTGATCATTTGAAGTAATGCTGGCTTGATTTCAAACTGATTTACATTAATGGGTGATCTAGCAATTCCCTGATTGTTACCATTAATGGTCGAAATGACATAATCCATGAGCCTTGGTTGAGGTTGATCCACATTTTGTTGTTCATAGTCAGCCACCCTTCTTCTTTGTCTCTTATTTTTTCATTTTCTTCTCCTACCAAATCATTCTATTTCTGATTCAAAAGACACCAAACTTTCTCCCGAACTACGCGTACTTGGCATGCACACGCTAGAAAGAAAACTCAATGAATAAGCAAGAAAAATATGTTAATAACAGCATATAAATACTTAAAACCAAAAAAAAAATCTAACTGACATATAATATAAATATAATTGCCCGTTCTCCGGTAATTTGATCTCTAGAATGCACTTGCATTCCCTAGCAACTGCGCCAAAAACTTGTTCACAAGATTTTAGCTATACTCATTCAAAAAGGCTTATCCCTGGCAACGATGCCACAAACCTTATTCCCCACTTTTCTACTGATAAGAAGTTCTAAATATGAACAGGTGTTGTCAGTACCACTTATCAAATAGAAAAATGATGACCACTGCAAGTATACAGTTGCAATATAGTTTTAAAAGATATCGATCCCACAGGGAAGGAATTTGGTTCTAAGGACCAACTAGAGTTACGGAACAAAAGAAATAAGATAATTTGTATTGGAGGGTTTGGATGATAGATTGATGAATAGACAAATGCATGAACTCGTTAGATAAGATGTAAACTATATAGATATTCCATAAGAACAAGTATAGTAGAAAAAAACATGCAAAATCATCAAGAAGATTTCATACACTAGATAACTTCAACAAACATGGTTCTAGACACCCAAATATTCAATAATTCACTGTAGAGCAACACATGAAATGACTTTTCTAAATCTAGGGTAAATGAATTATGACACTTATAAGAACCTGGATAACAATAATACTATGCTTAGTATGGGTCGCTCTCACATAGCCATATTTAGTAAGTTACCATTCCAAAAATGTTGGCTCACTAAACAGCGTTATAATCACAGATCGAGTGAGTATACAAAATCTTGTTAACCTCGAAATCACTCTTAAAGTTAACTCAAAAGTATATAACTTGATTAATATAAATGATACAAGATGAAATACTCATTATGACACATAGACATATCATAAACTTCGAAATAGAAAGTATAAGTAGAAAACAAAGTAAATTTGTAAGGTATGCAAGTGAAAGATAAAGTTGATCAAACCATATCCACTCTTTAATTAGAGTCATCAATTCCCGCAATTCATGCGTCTACTTTGAATTCGGTCTCAACTCGTACAGAACCTCCGCTAGGATGCTATTCTTTGTGAGTATCGAACAAATGAATGTTGAAGAATGAAAAATTTTATTGATAAGTTCTTTGCAATTACACTCATACAATAATTGCTCGAATTTATGGAGAAATCTATTGATTAAAATAAGAATCGAATCACTTATACATTTTTCTCACTATAACTTTGAACGTAGTGAAATCTATAATATTTTCACTCTCTATCTATGCATACATGTTTTATTTATCTACCATGCCATACACCACACTATGCCACGAAATTAGTTGGATGTGACCCTATTTATAGAGTGCGAAGGGTTGTGTCTGTCCAAACGAAGAGTCGTGTACATTGGCAAAGGGTTGCATCACTTCAATATGATTGGATGCAAAGTTTCATCCTCATCTACAATGGAAAGGCACCTTTTCATGATTGGAACTCTTCCAAAAGGTGTCTTTTCATCTAATAGTTGATGGCGGTTGATCGTTCTTATCCGGCTGTTGGTAGTTGAGAAGAGTTGACCAATAACCATCACAAGTCACAACCACGATATATGTGTCGCGATCATGACTATTGGTTAGAAATTTTCTGCTTGTGAAGAATGACAAGTCAAGACCTTGAATGGGTGTTATGATCATGAAATGTGTTTTTCTTCATTTTTCTTCTTTTCAACTTTGCTGATCTTTGAAAGTTTCGATCCTAAGCCATTTCCTTATGTTCCATACATCATTTTGCACCTTTTTCACTCTTTTTACATAGAATTCCATCTTTGATCATTTTACTCCCAAGATTCACCTTGTTTCTGCACTTGCATAAAAAACAACTACATACTACGTGAAATCTTTTATATAAAGTATAAAATGACTCAAAACCATATCATTTTATAAGTAAAAATGTCATGATAATAAGTCTAATTATACACTTATCAAGCCATGAAATAGTGGAATCCTGGTTACAAACATTCCTTCTTTAAGGAGTGGTAGCTGGAAGAAAAGTTATTATAAGCCATTAGGATCTTTAACTCAAAGACAATGAGTGTTAAAGCTGAGCACTAGCTCTGATACCACTTGTTGGTCTGAAATAAATTAAATAACACAATAGAGGGTGGTGAATAACACTATGCATGCTGAGTTCAGCTTTATGATGCATGCTGAGTAACATTGTGCTGAGTGCAGGTCTAAAAACTATAAACTACTCTTCTTTGTTTTCATAGTTTATCTTCAATCCATGCTGAGTACTTTACTCAGCTCGGATTTTTTTTTCAAGCTAAACTTATAAAACATAGAGAATTACGAATGAGGAAAATGCTATAAAGAGAAACGAAAAAGGTAAGAAGTTCAACACCGAAGATTTTATCCTAGTTCAGTCCCGAGCCTTCCTCTAGTCCTCGGATTCTTTTCCGAGATTTAATCCACCAGTATTTCTTTCCTTCCTTAGGCGGAAAAGACTTTACTGCAGGTAGCAGTGATTATAGAAAGTATCTTCTTTTCTAACTACCTCTCAATCCACAATTTAGGTACCCTTCCTAAACAGTCACTCAGATTTGAATAAGAAACGCGAGCTAAGGATTTCAACTTATAAAACTCGTTGAATCCTCTTACAATGTTAAATCAAAGATTGACTCTCTTTATTAAAAATTGATTGATAGATTTGTGTTTACTTAGAATGCTTGATTAGGAATTTCTGAATCCTAAAAACATTATGACAGTATTTCAGCTCTTAAGAAATTCGAGGTGATTCACCAAGTTTAAAACTTTAGTCCTTAATTTATACTTGAAAGATTTGAAAGTAGCCATTTCAAACTTCTTATCCTAACTTAATCTTCAATATCTCTTCTCTTCACAGCTTTTGAATTTGTCTATTTGAAAAATATTCTAGGACATTTAGAGATAAAGATTTTGAACGTTGAAATGTGAGATTAATCCATTAATCTTGATACGTCAAAAACTCAAATCTTCATGAAATTTTATTCTGATAGAGGCACACGAGATGCAACATGGAAGTTTATGATTTGTCTGATTGCTGACATTGCAGAGTATCGTGGAGACACTGAGAAACAGCACATGTCAGAAGATACCTTCAGCCTTAGACTTTAGTGAGAAATCTCTAATAGTCCGTACTGACACCTTTTCGTTGTGAAGACCACTTGAACATATTCTTTAATTTCAACACTTTTTTTCCTAAAAAACATCAAAGGTATATTCAGTCTATCACAGACAGCATTAAAGGCACATGTGTCACTTTATTCTCTAAGTGTGAAAAGAACTCAGCTTTTAATAAATAAAAGCTACTCATCTTCATTGAGTCCATATCTTATAAACTATGCAATACTCAGCTTTACACAACTTTTCTTACTCTAAGCCATAACTTAATTAAAACTCAGTAAACTGAGTTGTTTCCTCTTAAACAAACTCAAGTAAACTTGTATAATTAAGAGTCTACTTAGTACTCAATTAATTTCCCTATCCTAGACATTTTGTTATTTCCAAAACATTTTAAGTACTATGAAGTACTATTAACTTGGGTTCAACATGGTTGATGCTTGCAACTGACCCCTCACTTTGACAAACTTTTTAGGTTTTCATTTTGACGAACTAATCAGCAAAATATTACCCTAATTCTTATTCAATTGTATGAAGAAGGATAGTTGACGAGCTTGCTACATAATTTCTTGTTATTACATGTGCTACTTTTCATAATTTAATACTTTTCCTAAACTGATATAGCGCTTTAAGCGGTCATGGTTAATTGAGTTCACAAACACATTATCATCTATGTCCATTAATTTGATTGCTCCTTTACTAAGGACCTTCTTGATCATGAATGGGCCATCCCAATTAGGTATGAACTTCCTCCTAGAGTCAACATTGGAAGGTTTTAACTGCTTTAAGACCAAGTCCCCGCTTTCAAGGGCTACTTCTAGTGCCTGACCTTGCTATTGTAAGCTCTTACCATGCATTGTTGATATATTTGGAGATGATCCAGGGCTTGGAAGTGATGCTCATCAATCATGTTCAATTGCTCAATTCTAGCTTTTATCCAATCTAACTCTTTAAGCTTAGCTTCCATGGCGACCCTTAAGGATTTGACCTTGGTTTCCACTAAAAGAATGGCTTCCATCCCATAGACTAAGGAGAAGGGAGTCTTGTCTATTGGAGTGCGCAAACTAGTTTTGTACCCCTAAAGCGCAAATTGATGCTTATTTGCCTAATCACGGTAAGTAGTCACCATCTTGGACAAAATTTTGTTGATTGGCTTGTTTTCTACTTCCACTACCTCGTTGCCTTGAGGTCTATAAGGAAAAGAACGATGATACTCAATGTCATCTTTCTCAATTAAAATCAACTATTACCCCTCGAAATAGAATTCCATAATCGAACATAATATGATGAGGCACCCCATAGCGCTAAAAGACGTGTTTCTCAATGAACTTGGCCATTTTCGTGGCAATTATATAAGCGAAAGATTCAGATTCTACCCAGTTAAAGAAGTAATCAACCCCCACAATGATGTACCACCGCCCATTAGTCGAAGAGGGTTAGATCTCACCAATAATATCAATCCACCACATTGAGAATGGCCTAGGAGTTGAAAGATTTTTAAGATCTAATAGAGGTAAATGACTAATGTCTCCATAAATCTAGCATTCAATTTATCCATCTCAGAGATGCAATAAACTGTCATGGTGGTCCAAAAATCACCTTACTGTTGGCTTTTTTTTACTAAAGCCAAGACATTTATGTGAGGGCCACAGTCTCCTCCATGCATACGATTCATGACCAAAGAAGATTTTTTTTCTAAAAAACATTGCATAAGCAAGCCATTGCTAGTACCCCTTAAGAGCTCATCATTGATAATTTTGAACTGAGCAACCAACTAATGAAGAGATAACCGCTATGAATCTATTACCCCCTAGGGGAAATTCTCTATCTTGGATCAATAAGACTATATCTTGATACCAACCATTATCATTCGTGCTAATAACGGCTGAGATGGCGTGATAAAAGAATGGTTCCTTCGATGATTGAAGGACCACTGACCTAATGAGTTTGGATTGGGGACCTTCCCACATTGAGGATAGGGTTGCCAAGAAATTTGCATCTGATTCTCATCCCTGGGCACATGCCGAAATAAACATTTCTTGAATTTCATTGCTAACTCCCATACTACATCAAGATAAGGCTAAAGCGACTTCTTCTTGATTTTCCAAAGAGTGGAAAAGAACTTCTCCACTCCCAACTCCTTGACTTCTCTGCTGCCAGCTGTTAGACATGATGTATGCCTTAGAGGCAATTAGGGCGATATGTCTTTATTAGCTATAATGTATAAATAGTTGAATTGTTAATAATAATCAAAGGCATCTTGTTATTTATCAGTGCTTCTTTTTAATTGTATCTCGCTGGTATCATAAATATTTGGATATGTATATGCGCATTGATGAAACAAAGTATGTGACTAATTCATAGAGTAAAAGTGCAAGGACATAGTGGGAGCTATGTGGAGTGAGAAATGCACATATGTGTTACTATAAATAATCTAAATATCCCTAGTCGTAGTTCCATTGAGACAAGACATCAATGGAGAGGATATACTAGCTTGGGTAGGCTTACTCCTTGGATTAGTTACAAGTGGCTGATCTCACGAGCTAAAGGTGGTACATTGAGTTAACACATGAATGTATTCGGGTAATACATTGGAGATAGCCATAAGATAGACACTCAAAAATAACTATATCCATGTGTTGGTGTCATGTTTTATTGCAGTAGCAGTATGAGTATCCTCGGATGTGAGATATCAGTTACCTTATTTAGGAGTTACTATACTTTGGGTCATACTTATTTATACCCTGGTGATCAGGATGACACGGGTGATTACGAGTATAGCGATTATCACATATTGGTAAGCTTTGTAGTTAAGATGGGATCCATCTCTCTTGATATAGTAATATAATGGACATGTACCTTAGGGCCCCTTATTGAAGTGACATACTCATAAACCTCTTATCAAAGTTTACGATTGACAGAATGGGTTTTTAGTTAATCAAGATACAAAACCGCTGAGTGGTGTTCTTCATGAATAAGTCTAATTCCAGGATGGCTACAGCTATTACATGAGCTGACACTTAATTCGAGCTCCAAAAACTAGATGGTACTTAACCTGATGAAAGGAGTGTATTATATAGGTTACTACTGCAGAACCGGATCAAGTCACAGGCACGTGACATTCTAAGTATCGGGGGATCATATGCCTTTTCTAGAAAGCCCATTTAATCGTCTAGAGCTATCGGGTTCCATAACAATCTAGAACACTGAGCCTAAAGAATCCTAGGCAGGAAGCCAAGTTTAGGTTAGCCTTTAGTAGCTCTATACTTTAGGATCCTATGAGGTAACACACTTTGGGTCTTTACCAGATCATTTAAAGTACCTATGGACTGTGTCTGTACCGAAAGTACAAGTAGAGAAATAAGTGAGAAGAATTATTAATTGATTTAATCAAATTAATAATTAACAAAAATATTAAAAGATAGGGAAAAGGTTGCATGAAGCGAGCAAGGGATTTTTCCCGTTGCAAGTGGGCCCTAAACAGAATATGGGTTGTTCAAAGTGGGGCCTACATGACTGTCCCGTGAACCAACGGATTCGCGGGCCGCTAGCACGTTAGGACAACTTGCACATGCTAGCAACCTGTAAGACACTAGCACAGCCGCAAGGCAGCGCTTGTGCGGCCTGCGCACAAGCCCACATGCCACAGCTTGCGGCACAATGGGCTTGCCTTATGGTAGCCGCGGGTCAACCCGCGGGTATCCATACCCGCGCGGTTGACCCGCTATACATGGGATGGGATTTATCCCATCCCATGTAGAGTTTTAGGGGGAGTCTATCACTCCCCCTTTTTCCTTATAGATAGGCTTCTAGCCTCTCATTATTTACACACACCAAAAAGCTTTGAGCTTGTTTTCTCTCTGATTTCTACTCTCCTCTTCTTTTTTGTGTGAGATCCTCCACAAGTTTCTCCAAACAAATTGATGAGTTCTTTTGAAAGGCTCAAAGATTTAGTGAGTTTTTTGTTTCAGATTTTCGGGTTGATTTAGAAGTAGTCTAGCAACTGCTATTAATTGATGGGTTCTACCTCTTTGAGGTTTTGGTTAGTGAAGATCCCTGTGGATCAACTCATAGAGGCTATCCTAGTTTGGAAGCTTGTGCTATCATAATTACTCGAAAGAGAACGCCGCTACCAAAAGAGAGATCAAGAACGCATCAACTAGTAATGCTTTAATTTTTAGATGCTAGGTTTCTTTTATATGCTTTATGAACCTAAAAGTGTCTATGGAACATTTTAACCTAGATTATAACAATCATGGCATGCTTAGGAGATCCTCAAGTTAATTTTAAGTTTTTTGAATTTCTGCCTAGCAACCTATGCATGTTCAATTACTCACTTGCTTAATCAACAGTGGTAATAAAGCTTGCCTTATGCTATGCATGATTGATTGTAATATGTTAAAATGTGATTTTCTATGAATTGATTGAGTTTGCTATGCATGACTTAGGTTTTCAATTCCTGTTATAGAAAATGATGTGATTACTAGATTAAGGTTTTACTCAAACTTAGTCTAGGTGATTATCATATAAAATTAGCAATATTTTACCACACGGGTAAATGCTTTAATTAAGGGTCATCCCATACTTCACTTAATTAAAGAATAAAATCTTGAAATCACAATTATCCATGATATAATGAATCAAAGTGCCTGTGGTAATTTTGGCAAGGAATGGACCAGGCTGCTCATTCACTTCAAAGGGGCCTCTCCTACCAGGAAATTATCATCGGTATTAGATTCAAGTATACCCAAGGGATATTTGTGACTTAGTCGATTGCCAGTATGGGAATTTATTCCGCATATGTTTTTACAAATGTGGTTTAAATTGTTAATATTAAAACATGTAGACATAGGCTTAAAAACTTAAACATGGACCTTGTTTGTTTTGCATGCTATGTGGAGTCTTGGCATAATGGAATGATTATGATATATCAATCAGAGCATGTTCCCTTTGAGTTAATAATTCCTAATAGACTGGAATTATTATTTCATAATCATATCCATCGTATAAAACCTAGACTAGGGTGAGACCAATGACACCAATGAAATCCCTACAACTTTATTAAGGAGGAAAAATGTCTTCCCGTCATAAGTCATGATTCAAGCCTTATTAACGGATGTAAGCACATGTACAACATGCCTTCCCTTAACATGTTCTTGGTCATGATACTAAATGGGGTTAATGTCTTAACTGAAGAGGGTTAGTTGTCTATATTATTGGAGACACATTTGAGGAGTCGTACAATTGGGTACGCATGTCTCGAGAAAGAAAACTCAAATAGATTACAATTGCAAGAGATGTAAATGGACAAGTTCCAACCATGGTTATATTGTTATGGCTTGAGCTGTGATAGTGGGGGTCATGATGAGTTACTATGGATTCTACCTACTAAGTAAAATTGGTTCAACCAGCTTTCCTGAATTTGAATAGAAAGGGCTATTTAAATGTTGATAAAATAGTAGGAAATTATTTGCTTAATTAAATACCTTAAATGCATGTCATATGCTAATGTCTAAAAAAATTCTATCTTATATCTAGGTTGAAAATGATCACTAACGAAAATACTCGCATTGATATTGGCCCTCTTAATGACATCAAATATGATGTTTATAACTTCAATGAGTAGTTTGAGACTGCTAGAGGAGTTCTTCAAAACTACTACCTGGATTATGTTTTAACTGATCTTAGTCCCAAAGACCCTGGCAAGAATGCTTTTGCATATGAGATGAATGATTACAAGGAGCATAAGGGAAACTGTGAGTTTATAACAAAACTCATGTTAGACCATATGCATCCAAGGTATGCGCAAGTATATGATAGGTGTATAATTACACTTATTATTATAATAATTTTACACATTAAACATTATAGTTTAAGTCATTTTTATACTTCATATAAAAGATTTCACGTGGTATGTAGTTGTTTTAGATGCAAATGCAGATAGTAGGTAAATCTTGGGAGTAAAATGATCAAAAGTGGAATTCTATCAAAAAAGTGTGAAAAAGGTGCAAAAAGATGCATGGAACCAAAGGATTTGACAAAGGATCGAAGATGTCAAAGATTGGTAGAAATCGTGAAAAAGAATCATGTGAAAAAGGCATGTTACGATCGTGACACACATATCGTGGTCGTGACTTGTTAACTTTCACAATAGAAAGATTCCAATCAAGTGTTCACGGTCGTGACATATATTCGCGGTCATGACCTTGATGGTTTTTTGTCAACTCTTATCATCTTTCAACCGTCGGATAAAATCGATCAACCACCATCAACTGTCAAATGAATAGACACCTTTTGGAAGTCAACCAATCATGAATTGATGCCTATCCATTGTGGATAAGGTCAAAGCATTTCATCCAATCACAAAGAAGTGATGCAATCTTTCGCCAATGGACACAACTCTTAGTCTGGATGGATGCAACCCTTCGTACTCTATAAATAGGGCTCCAAACTTTATCATTTTCATGACAAAAATTGGTGCGTGTGAGGAAAGTGTAGAATTATATGGTGTGAATATAGTTCTAGAGACAAAATCATATAGTTTTCGCTTCGTTCTAAGTTAGCGAGAAAATGTATAAGTGATTCGAACGTTATTTCGATCACTAGATTTCTCTACATATTCGAGTGATTGTTCTATAAGTGTAATTGCAAATCACTTATCAATAAAAGTTTTCATTCTTCAATATTCGTATATTCGATATTCACAAAGAATAGCATCCTAGCGGAGGTTCTGTATGAGTCGAGACCGAATTCAAAGCAGACGCAGGAATTGCGGGAATTGACGACTCCCATTAAAGAGTGGATATGGTTTGATCAACTTTAGTTTTCACTTGCATACCTTACAACTTTGCTTTCCTTTCTACTTATACTTTCTATTTCAAAGTTTATGATATGTCAATGTTTCATAATGTGTATTTCGTGTTGAGTCTTCTATATTAATCAAGTTATATGATTTTGAGTTAACTTTAAGAGTAGTTTCAGAGTTAACGAGATTGTGTGTAATCATTGGATCTGTGATTATAACGCTATTTAGTGAGCTAACATTTTTGGAATTGTGACTTTTTAAATGTGGCTATGTGAGAGCGACCTATACTAAACATAGTAATATTGTTATCCAGGTTTATATAATTGTCTTAACTCATTTGCACTTGATTTAGAAAAGTCATTTCATGTGTTGCTCTGCGGTGAATAATTGAATATCTGAGTGTCTAGAACCGAATTTGTTAAAGTAGTCTAGTTTACATAATATCTTTGATAATTTTTCATGTTTTCTTTGCTATATTTGTTTGTCATGTTAATCTATACCGATTCCTTCTACTCTAATCTATCTATTCAATTATCCATTTAACTACCAATCCAACCCACCAAAATAAAATCAAACTATTTTATTTTTCATTGATCCGTTCCTCTTATTGATCTTTAGAGCTGGTTTCTTCCCTGTGAGATCAATATCTTTTAAAACTGCATCGCAACTGTACACTTTCAATTATCATCATTTTTCTATTTGATAAGTGGTATTGACAACACCTATACTTTAAAGCCAAAATCTTGCGAACAAGTTATTAAACTTATCAGTAGAAAATGGTGAACAGTATACAAAAGGTTGGATCTCGTAACCATGATTTATCATCTCAAGTTAGTGAAAAGTTTAGAGAATGAACTATTCCACATTAGATTGCGAGGAGACACCTCAGTAGTAGAGTTGGTTATAAACATTTATGACAACCCCGAGAAACTAAGAGAGTTGCGAGTTGATTACAGTGAGCAATCTTTGAAAGAGATGGTATTGAGGTTATTACCCAATAAATATGACTCCTTCAAAAAGATGCTTAAGGAGTGTTCTCCCAACTGTACCTTGACCCAACTCATGGATTCCCTTGAGATTTATGAAATTAAGTTTAGAAATAAACTCAAAGAGCAAGCCAATGTTGAGGACCTTAAGTTGAAGAAACTAAAAGGTTTAAAAGTCAAGCTCATGAGGAAGTTAGAATTGAAGAAAGAAAATGTTTCTCTTGAAACAAACTCATCGAATGATGATAGTTGTGGCTCTAACATTTTGAGGTATGTTCATACTACAGAGTTTCTCTACAATTCCCAATGAGTCTACTTAGGTATTTGATACTGGTTGTGGTACTCATATCTTTACTTCTGTGCAAGGATTGCGAAATAGTAAGAGGCTTGCAAAGAGGGATATGGACCTAAATTTGGAAATGGAGCACGGGTTGCTACAACAGCTATAGGGACATATAGCCTTCGTATGCCTAGTAGCCTAGTTTTAGTTTTGAACAATTGCTATTATATTCCAGTTGTCACTAAGAATATTATTTCTGTTGCACTTCTAGAAACAGAAGGATTTGAAATTTTATTTTCTCATAATAAATGTCAAATTCAGCGTGACAATATTCTTTATGCTTTGGAATATCTTTGAATGTCATATATGTTCTAGATATTAAAATTGAAATTCTAAATATGAACATTGTTAAGAAATCAAAATTAGATAATGAGACTCCCTTAACTAAGTTACACAAATGTGGAGACTTAGGCCCAATGGAATGGGCTTCCTATGGTGTGTGCGAACCTTATTTAAAAGAGAAGATAAACTAAGAAACCTTTCAAAGGAAAGGGTCAGCGTGCCACTAGTACTTTGGAAATATTACATTCCAATGTATGCAATCCAATGAGTGTTAAGACACATGAGGGTTTCATCTACTTCATAACCTTATTTGACGATTACTCGTGATATGGTTATTTGTACCTTATGAGGCATAAGTCTGAAAGTTTTGATTCTTTTAAAGAATTCAAAATTGAAGTAGAGAAATAGCTTGGGAAAAGTATCAAGACCCTTCAATATGATTGAGGAGGTGAAGACTTAAGCTAGGAGTTTCAGGATTATCTAGGGGATAATGGTATTTTATCCCAACGGACACCCCCTTATACACCCCAACACAATGGAGTGTTAGAAAGGAGGAATCGAACCCTACTCGATATATTTCAATCTATGATGAGCCAAGAAGAACTTAGCAGATCCTTTTGAGGTTATTCACTTGAGAGCACAGTTTATATAATAAATAGGGTTCCCTCTAAATCAGTTGATCAAAATCCATAAGAGTTATGGTATGGTAAGAAACTCGCTCTTTCTCACCTAAGAGTTTGGGGATGTCCTGCATATGTTAAAAAGACAAGTTCAAATAAGCTAGGTGCTAAGTCTGATAGATTTCTATTTGTGGATTACCCTAAGGAGACTATAGGGTATACCTTGTATGATCCCAAGGAACAGAAAGTCCTTATTCCCAGAAAGGCTCAATTCCTCAAGAACGAGCATAAACTTGTGGAAGCTAGTGAGAGCATTCTTGAGTTAGGTACTCAAGTAGATCAAATAGATAAGCAACTGATTATACCTACACTAGTTATATAAGATAGTGTAAGCATGGAATAGCCTATTATAACACCTACATTGCGTAGGTCAGGTCGAGCTCCATTTGCTCCTAAGCGATACGGGTTTGTCATCACTGATGATAAACATCTCTTCCTTATGGAAGATGATGAGCCCAAGACTTACAAGGAGGCAATGGAAGGCTTAGAATCTGATAAATGGCTTTCTACCACAAGATTGGAGATGGACTATATGTACGAAAATCAAGTCTGGAACTTGGTTGATGCTCCAAGTAGGATTAAGCCCATAGGATGCAAATTGGTTTTCAAGAAGAAAATTGACATGAATGGTAACATAGTTATCTATAAAGCAAGGCTGGTTGCAAAAGGGTATAGTAAAAAAGAAGGCATTGACTATGATGAAACCTTTTCAACAATGGCCATGCTGAAGTCTATTAAGATACTCCTAGCCATCTCCACTCATTATGACTATGATAAACTATATTCCTTTCCTTCAGACAGTTAAGATGTGGTTATCAAAGAAGTTCTCCATGAAAGACCTTGGAGAAGTAGCTTTTATACTTGGTATTAAAATTTACCGAGATAAATCCAAAATGCTGCTAGGTCTTTCACAAAGTACGTACATTGACAAGGTTTTGGTTAGATTTTACCTTGAGCAATCGAGAAAGGGTTTTCTCCCTATGTTTCATAGGATTAACCTTTCTAAATCTGAGTTTCTGAGAACATAAGAAGAGAGACTACGCATGAATGGAATACCCTATCCCTCAACAGTAGGGTCCATCATGTATGTTATGGTATTCATTCGGCCTGACGTCTCACATGCGTTGAGCGTCACAAGAAGATTTCAATCTGAACCAGGTGAGAAGCACTAGATGGACGTTAAAACTATCCTCAAGTACTTACACACGACTAAGGATAAGTTTTTAGTATATGGAGAAGTTGATCTCACTTTAAAGGGATACACTGATGCGAGTTTTTAATCTAACAAGGATGATTATAAGTCCTAGTCCGGTTATGTGTTTATGTTTAATGGAGGGGCAGTTGTTTGGAAGAGTTTCAAAAAGGATACAATTGTTGATTCAATTACAGAATCTAAGTATTAAGCTAGCTCAGAAGCAACTAAGCAAGCCGTATGGCTTAAGAGATTTATTGGTGATCTCGGTGTGGTGTCTAGCATCATAAATCTGATAATGATCTATTGTGATAACAATGGGGCTATTGCTCAAACAAAAGAACCACGGTCTCGTCACAAAAATGAACATATACTCAGAAAATATCATCTCGTGAATGAGATGGTAAGTAGAAAAGATATAAGTTTAGAATACATCCCAATGGATCAGAATCCAACGGATGGGATAACAAAACCATTGACTCAAGTTAAGCATGACCAGCATGTAACGAGTATGGTATAAAGAAAATGGCCAATTGGCTCTAGTGCAAGTGGGAGATTGTTAAACATGATATATGTCCTAAAGGCAATTAAGGCGATATGTCTTTATTGGCTATAATGTACAAATAGTTTTGAATTATTAATAATAATCAAAGGCATTTTGTTATTTATCAATGCTTCTTTTTAATTGTATCTCGCTGGTATCATATAAATTTAGATATGTATATGCTCATTGATGAAACAAAGTATGTGACTAATTCATAGCGTAAAAGTGCAAGGACATAGTGGGAGCTATGTGGAGTGAGAACTACACATATGTGTTACTATGAATAGTCTAAATATCCCTAGTCGTAGTTCCATTAAAACTGGACATCAATGGAGCGGATAGACTAACTTGTGTAGGCTTACTCCTTGGATTAGTTCCAAGCGGTCGATCTCATGACCTGAAGGTGGTACCTTGAGTAAACACATGAATGTATTCGGGTAATACATTGGAGACCGCCATAAGATAGACACTAGAAAATAACAATATCCATGTGTTGGTGTCATGTCTTATTGCAATAGCAGTACGAGTATCCTCAAACTAGAGATACTAGTTACCTTATGTAGGAGTTGTTATACTTTGGTCATACTTATTCATACCTTGGCGATCAGGATGACACGGGTGACATGGGTGATCACGGGAGTTGGTAGGGCTTACCTTGTGGTAGCCATGAGTATCCATACCCACGCGATTGACCCGCTATACATGGGATGGGATTTATCCCATCCGATGTATAGTTTTATGGAGAGTCTATCACTCCCCCTTCTTCCCTATAAATAGGCTTCTAGCCTCTCATTATTTACACACACCAAAAAACTTTGAGCCTGTTTTCTCTTTGATTTCTACTCTTCTCTTCTTTTGTTGTGCGATATCATCCATGAGTTTCTTGAAACAAATTGAAGAGTTCTTTTAGAGAGCTCAAAGTTTTAGTGAGTTTTTTGTTTTGGATTTTCAGGTTGATTTAGAAGTAGTCTAGCAACTGCTATTAATCGATAGGTTCTACCTCTTCGAGGTTTTGGTCAGTGAAGATCCGTGTGGATCAAGTCACAGAGGTTATCCTAGTTTAGAAGCATGTGCTATTGGAATTACTTGAAAGGGAACACTGCTACCAAAAGAGAGATCAAGCACGCATCAACTGGTAATGCTTTAATCTTTAGATGCTAGGTTTCTTTTATATGTTTTTTAAACCTAAAAGCATCTATGGAAAGTTTTAACCTAGATTATAACAATCATGGCATGCTTAGGAGATCATCAAGTTAATTTTAAGTTTTTGAATTTTCCCCATGCAACCCATGCATGTTCAATTATTGTCTTGATTAACCAACATCGACTGCTTGAATATGACTCACAATGTGCCCTACCAGTTTGCAAGATATAACACCAAAGATGCACTTCTTTGGATATCCTAATGAGGAAACATTCTAGTAACTCATGATTCTCTTCTCTGATTGAAAATGTTATTCCGTGTTAGCTTTAACAATCGTAAAGAGGGGGGTGAATGAAAATTAACTTGTTCTTTTTAGATTTTAAAACTGAATGCCAAGTTATTTTAATGCATGCATAGTATACTATGTTGAGTGCAACTTTTGAGGATAAAAGAACTACTTAACTTAAACTGACTTAGTTTGTTTTCAAACTGTGCTAAGTTAAACCTACTCGGCTTAGGATGATTTTCAAGAAAATTAGACAAATGGAGAGATGATGAATGAGAGCAAGCATTGTTAAAGATAAAAGATATAAGTAAGGAAAAAAACACCTCAGTTTTATCATAATTCGGCCACTAGCCTACCATCAACCCCCGGATACCGTCTTCGAGCTTAAATCCACTAGTGTATCTTTCCTTTAAATAGGCAAAGCAACCCTTGACAGCAGGTAGAACGAATTAAAGAAAATACCTTTCTTTCTAACAACCTCTCAACTTAGTTTGGGTTTTCTTCCCAAACTGACTTACACAAATAGAATACGGTTTAAATGTTGGAGACTCAAATATTCTATTTTCCTATATCTCTTTTACTTTATTTCTATGTTTGTACTTCATGTTTCTTTAATTGATTTCTTTTTCATGTTATGTGTTTAGTTAAGTTATAAGTTAATGCATTTATTTTTGCATTCTACCATGTTCAGAAGATAATTTTATTACTTATAATCATTGTCATTTGGGCTTACTTTGTATATGTGACTATATGAGAAGATTTTCTAATCGAAAAGATTGTTATATGTGTGTATGTGTATGTGTGTATATATATATGTAAATACGTATATATATACATGTATATATGTAAGTATGTATGTATGTATGTATAAGATATTTAGAGAGGAGCATTCCTAAGTAATATACGTTGTGATCCGTTAAACTTTATGATTAGGCTTCTTCATGTATACAAGTAGGAAAAATTGAATAATCATGAGTTTCATAGAATAAGTTTGTGCACGTAGATATTAGAATGAAATATAGGAACCGAGATAGATTGTTTTTAATTTCAATTACTAGTATGACTTTAGTGTTGCTATATGTTGTATTTCAAGTTTATCATCTTTTTATTCTATATTTTCTGTGTGCTTAATTCAAGTATAATTAAAGGTTTAGTATTTTTAATATGTTTCCTTGTAAGATCGATATTTTAATACTACATCATAAATGTATACTTGCAATTTCCTCTTATATTGACTATCAGTATTGACGACACCTGTACGAGTTTACACTTATAAATAGTTTGTATATGAGACGTGAACATTGCTACGTTAGATATTCTAAGTAACCTTAATAACGAGAATAATAACATATAGAGTAATGAATATCATGCTTACTAGTATTAAAGTAAAGTATAAAACCAATAATACCTTTGTAGAACTTACCATGTACAAGCTTACCAGCTTCATCCTTACTCAGTATAGTATTTATGGTCATTGAAGTTGACATTGGCTTAACTTTCTCCATGTCAACCTTCTTCAAAACTTCCTTGGCATTTTTTATTGCCCGATGAAAATTTCAACATCTCTTTGCTTGATTTGCATACCAAGGAAGAAATTAAATTCTCCTATCATTGGCGATTCAAACTTGCTCTTCATTGTTTGATGAACTCCTTGCAAAGTCTTTCATCAGTTGCTCAAAAAATGATATCATCAACATAGATTTGGACTAGCAACACATAATTTTTATTGCACTTGATAAAAAGAATCGTATATGCTTTTCCTCTAACATAGCTTTTGTTGATCAAAATCTTAGTTAGTCTTTCATACCAAAGGATGAGGTGCTTGCTTCAATCAATAAAGCCCCTCTTTAGCTTGTATACATTCTCTAGATGCTTTGAATCTTCAAAAACAGGTGGTTGATGCACATATACTTATTCTTGAATAAATTAATTATAGAGAGCACATTTAACATCCATTTGAAACAACTTGAAGTTCATATTAAATGCTAAAGCATAGAGGATCTTGATAGCTTCAAGTCCATCTACTAGTTCATAGGTTTCATCGTAATTAATTCCTTCTTATTATGTGTAGCCTTGAGAAACAATTATGTCTTTATTTTTTACAACATTTCCATCTTCATCAAAATTGTTCTTGAACACACATTTGATTTTAATGATTGATTTGTTTCTAGGTTTAGGCATTAGATCCCACACATAATTTCGTTGGAATTGATCTAGCTCTTCTTACATTGCATTCATCCCATCAACAAATTCAACATCTTAAAACTACTTGGGTTCAATCAATGATATGAAAGCTAGATGACTTGTCCTTGTTGAGTTGGCCTCTTGTCATGACAGGATTATGAAGATCATCGATAATCTAATCAATTAGGTGATTGAGATGAGTTTTAATCTCTTTTGGAAGATTCAGATTTGTAACTTTAATCTCCATAATGGGTTGTTGCTTCTGAGTTTGATCATCATCCTTGAAATTCACTAATAGATCTTCATCATATTTAACTTCCTCGGTATTTACTCTTGTGCAGAGTTGGGTGATAAGTGTATAATTACACTTAATATCATTATAATTTTACACATTAAAACTATAGTTTAAGTCATTTTTATACTTCATATAAAAGATTTCACGTGTTATGTAGTTGTTTTTTATGCAAATGCAGATACTACATAAATCTTGGGAGTAAAATGATCAAAAGTGGAATTCTATGAAAAAAGAGTGAAAAAGGTGCAAAAAGATGAGTGGAACTTAAAGATTTGGCTTATGATCGAAGCTGTCAAAGATCGGTGAAGTTGCAAGGAGAATTCTGAAGAAAAATGCAATTCAATGTCGCGACAATCATTCATGGTCACGACTTGTACTTCTTCAGAACAGAAGTCTGCCAATCAAAGATTCACGGTCGTGACATGTATATCGCGGTCATGACTTGGATGGTTTTCTAGTTTTATCTTCTTAACTACCAACCGCTAGATAAGCATGATCAACCGCCATCAACCACCATCAACTACCAATGAAAAGACACTTATCAGAAGTCAACCAATTATGAAAAGGTGCCTATCCATTATGGATTAGATTGAAGCTTCTCAACCAATCATAATAAAGTGATGCAATCTTTCACTAATGGATACGACTCTTCATATGGATAGACGCAATCCTTCGAACGCTATAAATAGGGCTCCAAACCTTACAATTTCGTGCATCACGGCAGCATTCAAGCAGCAAGGGGTGCATTAGAATGCATGAGTGAAATATAGTGTGTGTATAGATAGGGAATTCGCTACATTCATAAGTGTTAGCGAGAAAAAGTTTAAGTGATTCGAATCCTTGTTTCGATCATTAGATTTCTCTATATTCTTGAGCGATTGTTGTATAAGTATACTTGCAAATCACTTATCAATAAAATTTTTCGTTCTTTAATATTCATTTGTTCGATATTCATAAAGAATAGCATCCTAGCAGAGGTTCTGTATGGGTCGAGACCGAATTCAAAGCAGACGCAGGAATTGCATGAATTGACGACTCCCATTAAAGAGTGGATACGATTTGATCAACTTTAGCTTTCACTTGCATACCTTACAAATTTGCTTTGTTTTCTGCTTATACTTTCTATTTCAAAGTTTATGGTATGTCTATGTGTCATAATGCGTATTTCGTGTTAAGTCTTTCATGTTAATCAAGTTATATGTGTTGGAGTTAATTTTAAGAGTAGTTTCGGGGTTAACAATATCCTGTATAGTCACCAGATCTGTGATATAACGCTGTTTAGTGAGCCAATATTTTTAGAATGGTAACTTGCTAAATGTGGCTATGTGAGAGCAACCCATACTATGCATAGTATTGATGTTGTCCAGGTTTATATAATCATCTTAATTTGTTTACGCTAGGTTTAGAAAAGTCATTTCATGTGTTGCTCTGCGGCGAATAATTGAACATCTGAATATTTAGAACCGAGTCTGTTAGATTAGTTTAATGAATCGTAACATCTTTGTTGAACTTGCATGCTTTCTCTGCTATCCTTATTTCGTAGGGAAAATCTATATATTTAGATTCTCTAATCTTTCATACCTATATTTACTCATTCTCCATTTTAACCCTCCTACCCAAAATATCA
>CATIWQ010243262.1:0-39707 GCA_949673415.1 Euphorbia schlechtendalii | reverse complement strand
GTGTAAAATTTTTGAATGAGAAAATAGAATTGTATTTCTCTCTTGTGAACAATCATTTACATCAGTAGCTCTTTAAAAAACAGGGAAGGGAATAAATAAATACAATAGTATTTATGTGGCATATATGGAAATTATCTACTTGGATCGGTGGAACCGGTATCAGTTGATTATTTGAAGACACAGCTAGATGTAAACATTAACCAATAGACATTTCTTTTCCATTTAGTTCTATGGGAACAAACTTCAGATGATCTGTTCTATTCTTTTTTAAATTATTGATGTTAATAAATACATTTTACTTTTGGAATTGATTGGGTGTTGCATAATTCTTATTTTATTTGTCAGTTTTTGCTAATTATTATTTCTAAAAGTTGAATGTTGAAATCTATATTTATTGTCTTGATGTGCAGGTGAAAATTGCTGGGGTGAGTGGACTTTGAGTTGATGTTGACACTTCAAGAGCTTCTGATCCTAGTAAGGTAACCTTCTAACAATGAACAACACTGAACCTATTTATATGGAGCTTAAATGTACGATAATTAATGAAAATTATTGGTTAGACTTTTAAGAGATGAGTAGTTTAACTGACTAAAAGTTGGAGTTCTAGTTTTTTTACTTGGATATGACTAATATAAATTCTAGATATCTGCGTGGAGGCTGAAGATGAATGTCTTTATCTATAATTTACTGATATTTGGACTTTTCCTGTATCTTTCTTGTGTGTAGCATATTTCGATTAATGTAGTTAGGGATCTCACTCAAGATCAGTCAGATAATTAAATGTTTAAATGAAAGTTTTGATTTCCATAATTCCTTAGTAGCTAATATCGTTAATTGGATTCTGGTTGGGCAATTGAACATCGGGGTACTGTGATAGGATTGTCTGATCAACAAGTAAAACTCTTTGAGACAAATATCTGTGGGAACTAAAGAGATTTTTTTCTTTCAAGTGAGGCCGGGAAAACTGGAAAGTCTAGTTTGGTGTAAATTTGTCTATAACGGATGTTGTCATAATTATGTTCTTCAGATGTTGCAGGTAGATCCAGAAGTCAACTGGTACGGAAAATTGACTTAAACTTAAGAATTACCTGAAGAAAATCTTTGCATTAATATTTATTGTTCAAAGAGAATATTTGAGGCACTAATGCCATGCCCCTGCTCAAGTTGTGGTGATTTTGTGCAATATTCAAAGATTTCTGAATATATTTTATTTTTTATTATTACTGTTATAACTCTGTCCTTGACCAATGCTTTTTTCTCTTAATTCCTATTCTGTTTGAGGAACTTACGGAGGATGCCTACTGTAGCTAGTGTACATTTGAAATCTCTCTGTGTTTGGCTTTGACCAAGTAAGTATTCAGTTTTCTCTTTTAAAATCAATCTCTGCTTCTGAGTTTGGCATATAGATAACTGCTGTGAAAAAATATTTTCTTGTTTCCTTTATTTTGTCTATCTTCTCTATTTATTTTACTTTTTAGTATTAGTCTTGGTGCTGATTTATATTAGTTTGTTTGTGATTATAGTGATTTCCATGATTAATGCAAGATTGCTTTTGTTATTTGTTTTGAGTTAATTACTGGTCTAATTAACCTTCTTAACCAGATTAGAAATCTAATTTAGTTTTGTCTTTTTTGTTTCTTTCTAGCGATATTAATTTGTCTTAAGGCTAATTTCTTCTAATAACCTGAATTGGGAAAAAAATAACTTTTCAGGTGATGTGATGTCTTCAGGGTGAACTGCATAAACCTAGAACTCAGTCTTTGATCTATTGTTTTGTTATGGATCTATCTAGAGGGCCTTGTTTATTTAGGTTTAGACGATTACAATGTTTCACCCCATTAATAAAATTTGAATGCTTTGGTGCAGAAATATTTTGTACAATGACCTATCTGATTTTTTTTTACCTACCAGGTAAGAAATTTAACTAGATCCTAATTTTTTTCTAGGTATTGAGTTTGAATGCAGAAATGTTGCCAATAATCATCTTGGATGTCCTATACCTGATAATCTCAGCTTGTGTACTAATCCCAACGATCATAAGTTTGTGCTTTTTTTGGTTCTGTGGATTTCAACGAATGGTGAGTTTGAACAAATCTTGCAGTTGCAGAGTTAATGTTGATGCCATATTTGTTATCAGTTATTTTATTGTTTACTTGTTTGGCTTTCATAGGGTGCTTTAAAAGTTAGAGTTGTGCCAAATGTGCTTTGTTGAAGGTTCTCTAGGTCGAGCTCTACTCGTTTGTGGACTAACAGCTGTGAGGGAGTAATTCTTACTTTTTTTCCGATCTATACTTATGTGTTTTTGCCTAGAATGTACCTATATGCCTTAATTATGTGATGTGTTTTTGCTTAGATTGTACCTATATGCCTTTTATTATGCTTTGACAATATTTAGCACATGTAATGACTCTGATATTGGAGATGTAGATCTTGCTTATAGAAGGCATTGTCTCATGTAGTCTTCAATTAGTTAACACTTCCCGAGATTTCTGTCCTTAATACTGGCGTTAACGTTATTATTTATGCTTTGTTTTGCTTCCTTCTCTTCTGTGAATTTTATATTCTTTTATATGTCTGTTCTAGGGGTTCTTGGTTTTTCCTCTTATCAATTTTTTGTAACTTTTTCCTGGTTAAATTTAAGGAGAGAATGGACATTGTTCTTTTTTATAAGAGAGGCAAACTGAATGATTGTGTCTGGTTTGACTTGAATTTTCTTTTTATCAGGTTTCTGATTTTCAAATTGGTTTCTCATTAAAGAGTTTGATGCTGTGAAATTGAAACTGTTGATTTCTTGATTGTGAATCAATGATGTCATAACTGTAGTAATATGTCTTTTTCAAGAGGTTTTGGTTGTTGATGCAGATTCTATGGAGTCTTAAATCAAGGAAACTGGATATTTGGGCTTCACTACTCGTGCTACTTTCTACATCATGCCTGTTGCCAAATTATGTAATCATCTCAGCCTCAGGTTTGTTTTGTGATCTGATCTCGTCTAATTGACCTTCGAAATGGAATGACAATAAAATTGATGCCTTGTACACTTTGAGATTTCTAAATTCTAAGGGATTCCCATTTTTTGAGATAGGTAGCTTAGCTACTGCATTCAATCGATGATTATGATTTTGCTTAAAGTAAGATGTCATTCCCCCCAAAATTTAAATTAATCGCTTATGTTGTCAAAGAAAAGCCAATTGGCTTTATGGATTTAAGCTTAGAAAGTTTGTCTAATGTCTTTTTTTCAGACCATTTGTAGTGAAGTAAAATATTGGCCGGTGTGTTTACAACTGAGTGAATCCCTTTCTTATGGAAGTCTTCCTCTTGACGTGGGAAGTAACAATGATTAAAAAAAAATGTGTTTTTAATTTTGTTCCTGTACAATGCTAAAATATGACACCGATGACAACAAAGCATTTTCCATCTTTTCTAGTATCCACTAGGACTGTTGTTTTCGAAAATTATGATGAAAATGTGGCAGCAAGAATTAAATCTATTTTTTCAATGCATGAATTCAAATTTCAATTCATCTACACTATAGGGGGTTGTGTCGATAACTAAATATGGATGGAGATTGTATAATTTCACAAGTTTTTTGTAGTTTAAATTCTTCCCGTTACTACTGTTCTTGACCGATTCTTTTTACTATTGATTCCAATTTTGTTTGATGACTTACAGTTGATACCTACTAGAGTTGGTGAACATTTGGAATCAGTGTTTGGTCTCGATGAAGAAAGTATTCATATTTTTCTTTCTTTAATTTTTAAAATCTTAATCTCTGATTTTGAGTTTGGCTTAAGGCAACTGCTGTAAAGTTATATTTGCTTCAGTACTTTTTTTTCTCTATCTTCTATCTATATTACTGTTTAGGATTAGTCTTGCTGCTGATTGGTATTAGTTAGATAGACCCTAATGCAGGACTTTCATAGCTTATCCATGAAAAAAAGAAAGCATGTCTTCCCAGTCCGCAAGTTAATTTCAATTTTCATACCAGAACTGTAGGATAATAAAAACTTTCCATAAAACCTGACTTTTACTTCCATCAGAATTCATCTCTCTACACAAAATTTCCTGAATCATACAGTGTTGCACTTACATAGTTACATTACCTCATGCTTTAAAAGAACATAACGTAAATGGGGTTTCTGCAGTTAGAGAAATTTTCATATTGGCAAACTGGATCTATTTCAAGAATACCTGAGGAATCCTGAATGGGGAAATTTTGATCAGCGACTCAAAGATTCTTTTTAAGATACTTCATGAGGATGTTGTCGGATATTCCAAGATACCGGTTTCTTAAATTGCCAAGGCTAAAGAATTGCATCAACAAAGACTTTGTTATTTGTCTCTGCATCTGAGTTTGGGCTAAAGACAACTTCTGTGAAGGTATATTTGCTTCTATCATATAAATTGTATGTAGTTATGCAACCATTAAATAAGGATGAAGATATTTGAATAATTTTACAATTTTTTTTTTTATTTTGAATTCTTCTTGTTATTACTCTGTTCTTGACCATCCTTTTTCCTCTTAACTCCTATTCCGTTTGAGGAACTTAAGAAGATACCAACTATAGCTGATTCTAATTTGAATTCTCTTTGTGTTTGGCTTCGAACAAGTAAGTATTCCGATTTTTCTTTCTTTGTTTTCTTTTAAAATAAATCATTGTTTCTGAGTTTGGCCTAAAGTCAACTAATGTGAAGGTATGTTTGCTTCTATCCTTTTTTTCTCTATCTTCTCTGTTTGAGAAACTGTTTAGAATTAGTTTTGCTATTGATTTGTAATAGTTTATTGGTGATTATTGTTGTCATATTTTATCTAAGATTGCTTAAATTATTTGTTAGGAGTAAGTTATTGGTCAGAATAACCTTCTTAACTAGATTGAAAATCTTAATTATTTTTGTCTTTTTTATTTCTTTTTACTAATATTAATTTGTCTTAAGACTAGTTTCTTTAAAATAACATAATTCTAAGTGTCTTTCAATTAGTAATATGTTCTTAAAGTTATTAAAAAAACCTTTTAACTCCTAATTTTATAAAATGTCAATGATTAAGATTGACCTTGAACATATTGATGGAAAGATATTTTTCTCTCTCTACACAAAATATAAGTGTTTTTAGTCCAAATCTCATCTAGGTGTAAGTTGCCTAGGGCTAAAAAACAATCCAAAAAATTTATAACCCTAAACAGAACTATATTCAGTCTGGTGCAAACTTATAATTCATCCCAGAGTTTCCACTCCAAATATTGCACCCCTCCCAAGTGAATGGAGGTCACAGCTCTAGATCATGACTTATCTTGATCAGTCATTGACCCGTCCAAGTAGGAAATTTTACATTATATTTTTCGACCTTTTTATAACTTTATGCTTCATTATCCCTCTCCCATATCCCGATGAGGGATTTTGATCTCTTCACCTCCCCTAATAAATGATATTTTACCCTGTTTCCAATCTTTTTTAATATTTTACAGGTTGTCATCTCTTAAAATATTTTTTATTTGTATTTATTTTGACTGTTTTCTCATTTGGTTATACTGGAATTCTTCATATTTTGCTAAGTTTGCTCTTAGATAAGGTACTATTCCATACTTCAATGTTCTTGCATATGATTTCATGTTCTGCCTTGTCTAAGTAATTTTACTTGTTTTGAATAATTTATTTTGCAGCAGCTTCAGCAGAAGATTATGGAAGACAACTGTGTCGTTAAAAACGAGGTCACTGATGTGAAAGGATTTTTCTCTTTCTTTCATCTAAGGCACGCAGGATCGCTCATAGTGGTAGCAGGTACATTTGGGATGCAATTCACAACAAAGAGGTTAGTTCTTTCCTAAAAACTATAATAGCCTATATAGGTGTTATACATATATTACAATCTCAACCCTTTCTACTAAACTTATTTCACGAGGAAAGGTTTATAAAATCCAACTGAATTCTGTTTAGTTCCATTCAAACCTAAGATGCCAGTAAGAAGAACAAACGTCTCTACAAATTATCCTTCGGGACATAGAATATACCAACAGTACATCAATCTCATCGGAGACCTTCATACTTGAATGATTTATGTGTTCACATGTTATGCCAAATAATATAAGTTTCTTTGGTAGTATCAGTGGAGGTAAGATGATGGATCAGTGGAACATCAGTTGATTGAGGTACTGATTTTGAATATAATTAAATTGTATGATATAACTATCGGAACCAACCAAATAGTTAATTTATAACTTTGCTTGTTTTGCACTCAATTCCTTGGTGTAGGCAAATGATGAAATGCAGTTGAAGGTGTAGTTGATCATGAATGGGTTCCTATAACAACGAGAATTAGTAGAGGGACCAATTTCCATATCCAGTGCAAAGGTAAATTCATAATTTTTGTTGATTATTTGGATTTCAACCTTGAAATTTTACAAGTGCAATGGAATTTTTACAAGCCAACAAATATCAACAAATATAGTTGTATTTCTACAATATTTATTCTCAACTATTCCAACACTTGTAGGGGTGTCGTGTTTTTGTTTTATTTGTTCAATCCGACCATTTAGCATGTGTACTAAATAAAATTTGTTTTTATTACTTATATGTTCTTGCACTTGTTAATTTGGTGGAACTTATCTTAATTATTTTTCTATTTCTCGTTGCATTTTTGTACAATTTGAGGGAATTAGCTGGTCTAGGGTTGAAGAAATTGAGCTGGTTTGAAAGAAGATATCCCATTGGAAGCTCTAAGTTGTGTCCTTGTTTGTATGTCGTCCTTCGGCGTTTTATTTTCTTATTTTCAATTCTATTGCCAATTGCTCGTGTATAATAGTTGAAATTTTTTTACTAAGAAATTAGAATTGTATTTCTCTTGTAAACAATCAGTTACATCAATAGGTCTTTATAAAACAGTGAAGGGAATAAATAAATACAATATTATTTATGTGGCATATATGGAAATTATCTACTAGGATCGGTGGAACCAGTATCAGTTGTTAATGTGAAGACACAACTAGAGGTATATTCAGCATACTGATACTAATTATGCATTGGAATAATAGTAATTAGCCAAGGTAACAAATAAAATAATCTTTTTACAATTTTCCTTTATTCGAACTCGATTTGTCGGTGTAGGGAATTTAAGAACCTCAATAATTTATTAGTAATGGGTTCCTATACCTGATGAGAATTTGTTGAGGTACCAATATTATTATCATTGTGAATTTTGTGGTATAAATATGTCAAAAGATTGATTAGCTGATTAACTTTTGCATGAAAAGATGGATATTTATCATAAATGCATGAATACTCTTTCAAATAAGTTACATGTCTAGTTAGATGTACGAGTGTTGTTGCATTTCTGCTTATTTATTTCAAAATCAAAGATGGAATAAGTTTATGGCTTTGCTTCTTATACTATATTGGTTTCTAATGGTTTTTTAGTTTAACATTGCAAACTATATTAATTTCCGTGATGATTTGGTTAGCTTGGAATTGATTCTATCGAGTAAGACTCTTGTATGCTTCTACAAAAGTTTATTTGGTAGAATTTATTTTCTTTTTCATGGTGAAGTTTTGTATTGTTCAAGGGGGTTTTACTGGCCTAGGTTTCGAATTCAAAAAGCTCCTTGGCATATTTGGGCTCATAAGGTTACAAAAAGGAGTGCAAGTTCTTGGTCTAATCCTAAGGAGGTATTGGTAAAGTATATATATTTCAATATTTTGAAGTTTTTTAGAATCCTTGTATGTTTTTGGACTTGCTTGGTACATATCTTAATGTTTTGTGTTTAATGGTGAATTTTCACATTGTTCGAGGTATGATAATATAACTAATTTTGACTATGGAATATGATTCACCTTAAGAGACGAATAAACTTATTGATTTTTAATTTTTTTATTGATGGATTGATTCCTAGGTGAAGGATAATGAAGAACAACAAATAAAAGTATACTTGATTATGAATGGGTTCCTAGAATTGATGAAAATCAACAGACAAACCATAATTGATATCATTTGTGAATTTTGTGTTTTACATAGTATATCAAATGTTTGATTAGCTGATCCTAGTCATTGTTTTGCATGAGAAAGCAAGACATTTACCTATACGAGTGAATACTCTTGCAAATAACATGCATAGTTAGATATTTAAGTGTAGTGGTAATTGAAGATGAAATGCTCTTTTGCTAGTTATCATAGAAAAGATGGTTTCGGGACTAAAGTAGTTTTGTTTTAGTTAATTACCTTGTGGAAGCAAGATACAGATGATGGATCTATGGAAGCAATATCAGTTGATTCTGTGACGACACAACTAGAGGTATGTTCAGTAGACTTATTTTAATTATGCATAGGAGTGATTTAGTTCTTTCCAATTTTAAACGTTTCATAACATGGTAGTAATTTTTTTAATTTTTGTTGGTAGATAAAAACAAAGAATTATGTTCTTGTGTTTTAAGGCATTTTCTTAGGATGTCATATCTGCACTTGTGATCTTCCAGGCTTGCTGCTAATCTTTGATATCCACGACACTCGATTTAATGAATATATGCACACATTGACATGTAGCTTATTCCATGCATGTCTCTATATTTTACCTTTCTTTTCTCCATGTGCTTAAGACTCTTACAACATGATAGTAAATGTAGTTTGTATTGAACTGAGTTCTTCATATTGAATAAGAGGAAAGATTACATATTTATACAGGATGAACCACTCTAATTTAGGAAAGAAATACACTGAAATAAAGAGGATTAATAACAGAGGATTCTATGGACCTAATTAAGCTAATTACAGCTAACGGTAATATACAGCTAACAATATTCAAATCTAAATCTGAGATTTTGGCACTTTTATTGTTCTTCTTTAACTTCTTATCCGACTCAACATCAAGGGTTTCAACTTATATACGTACTTTTCTGTCAAATTTCTTTTTTTCATCAACTGAGTACGTGAATCATCAGAATCGGTGGAATCAGCCGATTCTCACGATTCACCTCCGATTCGCACTATTCATGGCCGATTCTCAACCCATTTCAATTCGCCCATAGATTTGAATATAATTCGGGGTGAATCAAATTGTACAAATGAATCATACATTTCGATTACTAAGGTCACAATAGTTCACAACAAAAAAACAAGTTCTTAAAATCCTAAAGTCATTAAAATCTAGCCCTGTGCGCCTTTTTTTATTCAAAGCGCTCGCTTTTTGCTCTTTCTGCACCCCTGCACCTTTGTGTTGAACAAAAGCGCACAGGGTGCGCTTCCCTGCGCTTTGACTAATATGTTCTTCAATAGACTAGTTAGTCAAGTATGTCTTGGAGGTTTAGCATGATGGTCAACGGATGTTGTATGAGCTTTGAGTTTATGGAGCTTCGTCTTGAGAGCTTTGAGTTCAGGGAGCATGTAACGAAACAGTAACATAATGCCCATTTATTCTTACTTGGTGTCCCTGTAAACACCAAGTAACATTATGCCCATCTAACGAAACAGTAACGTTTATTCTTACTTGGTGTCCCTGTAAACAGTTTTTGGTCTACCTTATTGCTCTTGATCTGATAGTGGCAATCGTAACTATGCATTTTTTGCATTTTTGCATGTTAGTTTGAATAGTTTTGAAAGTGTGAAATACTAGATGTATTGATGTCTCTTGTTGTACTAATCATGGGACAACTGAGTTTCCCTTGTTCATTTTTATACTTTTCTTTTACCGTGATTCAGTCTATTGAACACACAATAGCTTCAGATTGTCTCTTGTAAACTTCGTTTGTTACTTGTTGAAGCTTGTCAATCAGGGGAAATGGGATATATATTTCTTTCCTAATCTGTGATCTATCTCTGCATATATGTACCTGTTATCTGTTATGCAATATACTTTACATATTATTCAAAATGTAGTTGCTAAAGTTAACAAAGCTCAACTTTAACTCGTACATGTTTGTATATCAAATTTCCGTTGCTGTTCAATCTACACCTATGTATGTTGTTTAGCTGATATCTAGCCATTTTCCTGTGATAAAATTTGATCTGGCTAGTTGCATGTTAATTGTTGCAATTCTATTTTATTTAATAAAACTGAAGTTTGGCCATTCTCCTATTCAAGTAGTTTTAAAGGTTCGAAGAAGTTTCTACTCAGCAATAAGATGTGTGTGGTTGGATACCAGTGGTTGGAGGAGTCCTTGCTGGCACAGAAAAGGTTGCAAGAGGATACATATAGCTTGAAGCCTTGTGGCATGCATGAGTTCAATACTGATGAACAGTAAGTCCAGATGAAATTCTCGTGAAAAATCGTGAATATGTTATATCATGTTCTGAGAATTTCGAAAATTTGAATCATACATAATCTACTTCCATTGAGAGTGAAAATGATTAAATAATGTCTCCACTTAACACTATTATCAAATAATCTAGTGTGCAAGGGCTTGTTTGGGATTGCGGCTAGAGTTGCTATCACGAAATGTTCCACTTACAATCTTCTAATTAGACAATCATATTTTGACATTGGAAAAATGATTTTGAACTATTCGCTATTTATTTCCAGAGCTTGGAAAATCTTGAAAATTGAGCTTTTCAACGAAGCAGCTTGGGAGAGAAATCCCAAACTTGCCCTAAAATTAGCACGAAATCAAAATATTGGCTATATAGCACCAAATAGAATCTTTGTCTGCTATTCATTGTCACTATATTTTAATATATTTTTTCCTATCTTGATTAGCGATCGTAGCGAACAAGATTTAGATATGGAAGAAGCCTGTTCCAACATCAATCTAAACCAGAGACTTGCATTGTCTTCTCCAAGAGAAGAAAAGGCTAGTAAATCTTCCACTGCCAAGGCTTCATCCTCCCCACCAAGGGATGGTAAAAGAAAAAGGGGCGGACCTGCTACTGCTAAAAGGCTTCGTCCTCCTGCCCGGCGTTGTAGAAAGCCTGCTAAGATATGTGGAAATGAATCAGATGAAGAAAGCTGTTCATTTGCTGAGGATGTTGAAGTAGCAACTCAGCAGGGAAGGAATGAATATGATGCTTCTGCCGAAGATCGCAAGGAAGATGATTCATCACATATTGAGGACCCACCGCAAGAGTCATTTTACAGAACATGTGATGAAAGACCAAGTCATAATGTTGAAATAGGTGAGCAGGAACAAGTCATGGTTGATCCAGTTGAGGCCATGTTGATAGACATGATTCCTAGCCTTAAAACCAAGAATGTTGAACAAACTAGCAACCCACTCCCCCATTTTGAACAGCCGCCTGTTGAGAAGAAAAAAGTCAGCTACAAGGATATATGCAGTCAACTGCTTAAGGATTTATGATAAGATAGGATATGATTAGATATTCTTGTTAATACTGTGATTATGCGTAGGTCAATGGATTTTAGCTTAATGTTATCAAATATGGACGCTTTGAACAACTTGGTCATTTTGTTTAGTGATTTTATATTTTTCTTGATCAAACCCATAAATGCTGCAATTCCTCAAGTTTTAAACAATGTATGTTACATGAATTGAGAAAGTATGCTCGAATTGACATTCAAATATATTATATATATACATATATACACACACATATTCTTGTGAGTCATGGTATTCTTGTATGCTGAATTATATGACAGTATACAACATGGTTTTTTGAATTATATGACAGTATCAAAATATCACCCCGCCTAACTCTCTCAACAAATGTTATCTCATTTTTTTCCGTGTTTCTTGCTTCCTTTCCCCTTTACTTTTGATGGTTCGTTCCCGTCATTCCTTGCCCGGTTTTGTACATTTATTGCTCAACATTTCTCCGATTCACTATTTATCGACTTTAATTCATAGGGCAGAAGCGTTATAGATCTGCAGATCTAATACATATTTTCAGATTGATCCTTTTAGATCTATTTGTTGGGATGGGTTGTGTTCTGGAGTTCCAGATCTGTATTGTTTGTTTCGCTACTTTTCATGTAGACCTTATTACCTTAGTGGTCTAATTATTGAGAATTTGTCAAAAATGGCTTGTTTTGTCAATAGTGTTTTGGCTCAAGTTTTGGCCCATTACTATTTTGTTTCAAAACTAATCAAATTTTTTTTAAGTTCCGTTTATCTTTCTTCTATCTATACATGCTTCCTAAATAAACTCTTCACCTTCTCCATTATCAACCTCTTCATTGCTTTCTCTTTTGCTATTTGTTTTCTTGCGATTTTACTTGTCTTTTTCCTGTGATTTCAAGTTCTAACCTAATCTCGGCATTTTCTTCTTCTGGCGGTATGCATTTTTCGCTTTTTGATCTTCTGTTGATTGTTCTTTTCTACATACGGTTTTTCATTCTCTTTGTTTTATCGTTTTTCACCATATTTCGTTCTTGTTCATTATAGATATGGCACCTAAGAAAGCATTGTCCCAGAAGAAAAGTTTTGTCGTTTCAAAGAAGGTTTCGAAAGCAGTGAAATCTGCTTCAAATCCTTCAAAGACTGGACCATCCAACAAAACGGGGGAGGCACCCGCACTTGAGGTACTTTTTTCATTTTTCAAATTGTTTCTTGTGTTTTCTATTTTTGAAATTTGATTGCTGTAGTCATTTTTATAGATCTGGTATATATCTGGTAATAGTCTGGTTTTTATATTTTTTACAATTGGCTACCTAGTACCTATCTGTTATTTATATGGTATTGTGCTTGTTTTTACAAAATTTTTTGTTGTTAATTTGTTTTTACATAGCTTTTTTCTTTTCTATGATATGATTTATGTTATCTTTAGTTACATTTAAGGTCTAATCTAATAGTTAACTGGCGTGAATATGTTTTTTAGGCTTTTGAAGCCTCAAAATTATTAGTTAGTTGATTTGTGGTTTTTTACTAGTACTTTTATTCATTAGTTAAATTGTTTTTTTCATCTTTCATTAATCACTTGATTATCTGGTATTTATCTGGTATCTATCTGGTATTTTATCATTTTATTTGTAAATTTTTTAAATATTTCTGGTATCTATATGTTATTGTGTTTGTTTTTACATTTTTTGTTGTAAACTTGTTTTTTAATATTTTTTTTTCTTTTTTATAATATGATTTATGTTCTCTTTAGTTACAATAAAGGTCTAATCTATAAGTTAACTGGTATGAATTTATTTTTTAGGGTTTTGAAGCCTCAAATTATTAATCAGTTGATATCTGGTCTTTTTCTAGTATTAAATTTGTGTTTGTAAATTTCTTGTTTAAATCTAGTATTTAACTGGTATTGTTCTAGTATTTATTCTTTTGAATTGCTATTTCTTTTTAAACTTCTGATTTATGTATTTTCTAATTGTAATAATGTTTTAATCTGGTTGTGAACTAGTAGTTATTTGGTTTTAGTTTTTTTGCAGCCTAAAACCATTAAACAATATATGTTTGGTATCTTCCTAGTGTTAAACTTGTTTTTTTTTAAAAATCCTTGTTGATATCTGGTAGTGGACTTGTATTGTTCTAGTATTTATGTTTTTGAATAGCTATTTCCTTTTGAAATTCTATTTTTTATTTTCTGTGTAATTAGAATAATGATTTAACAAGTGGTTAACTGGTAGTATGCTAGTTTTTATGTTTTTGAAGTCTCAGATTATTAATTAGTAGATATCTGGTATGTCTCTAGTATTAAACTTGTTTTCGGTCAATTTCATTGTTATATCTAGTAGTCTTATGGAATTGTTCTAGTATTTATGTTTCTAAATAGCTATTTTCCTTTTTTGAAATTTGATTTGTGTTTTTGTTAATTATAATAATGGTCTAATCTAGTAGTTAACTTATATGTATATAGTTTTTAGTTTTTTGAAGCTTTTTTAAACTACTTAACATGTAGAATTTTCTCTTAATTGAACTTTTTATGGTAGTTAATTGTTAGGAATCTGATTTTTTGGTAACATCTGAAATTTACCTATCTAGTATTTAACTGGTAGGAATCTGGTTTTTCTGTTTTTTATAATTTCAAACTGTTTTAAATCTTATGTTTGTAGGATTATGCAATAACTGGAATGGAATTATATGGTATTTAAGTAGTATGTTTCTAGTATTTATCATTTTTGTGAAAGCTTTTGTTTTTTTATTGATTCATATGTTTAATTATTTTTTTATTTTTACTCCCTCCGGTTCCTAATATTTATCATTTTAGACTTTGGACTTTGGTTCCTAATATTTGTCATTTTAAAATATCAATGCACTTTTTAACAAGATTTTCCTAATCTACCATTGCATTAATTAGGAAAGATATTAAGTGTAGATTAATTTATAAATTGGTAATTAAGAAGAGAGAGAATTTTATTCTAAAGTAAAAAGGTTAAAGTAGTCATTTTATAGTGCATTGAATGTCTTATTGGTTTTGATGAAATTTCTAAAATGACAAATATTAGGAACTGGAGGGAGTAATTGTCTGCAGCTTTACAAGTTGGTGTTCCCACCAAACTTTGTGTGGCATACTGGTCTCAAATGCAAATCGAACTACAATGTAATTGATTTCATCAGGGAGAACGTCCCATCTGTTGTAATGTCCATGCTTGAGGAATCATTCTTCGATAACTTTTTTAGAGGATGGAGGATGGTGGCATAGAAGAATTTGTTGCATAATCTTGTTCTGCATGGGATAATTCAACCGAATAATGACTGCTTATTTGTTCTCTTAGGGGGGACCCTCGTATATTTTGGCATTGAGCATTTTATTCTTATTTCTAAACTCCGGGCCACTACTAAAGGTGATTACAAGATGATCATCATGTATGAATCTACCGACTTTATTACCAAGTACCTCAAGGTGCGTCCCGATGAAATTTTGAGGGAGCATGTTGAGGCTGCTTTAAAGAAGAAGAAGAATAAGGCTAATGTTGTTGGACGTTCGGAAGGAGGTGCTGATGTTGTTCCTGATGAAGATTATTTCAAGCTTCTCTGATTTATTTCATAGCATATTATATTCTTGGCTTTGATCGTGGGGCAAAGATCCCTCAAGAGTATATTGATGTTGTGTGCTCGAACAACTACCCAAAGGCTCATTGGGGTTTCTTGTCTTCTAGAGAAACTATTAATGGCTTGATGGTAGTTGGGAGGAGGAAGCGGGGAAAGAAGTAATCGTACAATGTGAAAGGGTTCCCACTTGTTTACCAAGTGTGGTTTTATGAGGTTTTTGGGTCTTGCGAAGGCATATTGTGTAATAAGGTTGAGGTTGTTGATGGTGAAGGGTTTTAACCACGTTTTTTCAAGTGGTTGCCCCATGATAGAGTGTTTAAGTCTGATGAACTTGAGAAGAAGTTGTTCAACATTGGTACTAACTTTGTAAGTTCATCTCATTTCTTTGTTTTTCTTTTATTTCTGAATTCATTTGGTCTGTTCAGTTTTTTTATTTTTAAATTAGTACTTTTCTGCTTATACGACTTTTTTCTTTTTGGTTTTTATTTGGTAGTGATCTGGTATTTATCTGATTTTTTGTGTTTTCTGTTTTTTTATTTACTGAAATGTAATTATCTGGTAGGTATATGGTAGTTAACTAGTATTGAACTGTTTTTTTCAGATGAATTTGAATAATATCGTTCCAACACAAGAGGAACTTGACAATCTTCCTTTGGGTCCATACAATCCTTTTTTGGAGCCTTTGGACATCAGTGCTAACTTCAACAATGGCACCACATTCAATTGTCAAACTAATCTTTTTAAAACTGTACAATATCTTATGAAGGCAATGGATGATGGTTTTTTAGAAATTAGAACTAGGCTTGGTGTTCTTGAAGAGAACCAAACGAGGATTCAGAATGATGTCAAGAAGTTGAAACTTACTCTCAAGGGAAGCAAGCCGAGGAAGAATGAGGATAAAGATGAGGACAGTGATGCTGAACGTAGTGCATCTGGTGGAAGCTATCCCAATGATGTTGAGGAGTCTGATAATGGTGGAAGCATTCCTGATGATGCATTGGGTGGTAGCAATGATTCTGTGATGGAGGTAGAGGGGGGTAGGATGATGCTGAGGAGTCTGGTTCAAAAAAGGTTTTTGAGGATGATTTTGTTTATATGGCTAGCAGTCATGGGGAAGAGAATGAAGCCACTGATCAGGATGGTGGTGTTGACTTGGGGATTTTCCAAACTATGGAAGTTTAGTTTACATTCAAGTTTCATTTTTTCCCTTTCTAGAATTTTATGTAAAATGTTAGTGTAATCGGAGTTGTTAATAATTATTATATTAACTATGTTAGGAGGAAGAAATGACTGCAAGGACTATTGAGGTTGATTTTACAGTCCAAGATAGTGTTGTAGTTTCATATGTAAGTTTACCATTGGACTTAATGTTTTTATTGTTATGTACTTGTAGTTATCTTTTTAGGAATCTTTTTTTATTTATTTTTTGATATTTTATTGTGATCATTACAATTTGATTGGTCTAGTATTGTGGTGGTATTTTGCTAGTATCTAGGTTGTTGATTCTTTTGTTTTACTTGTTTTTTTTTTTTTTTGTTAAATTAACTAATCTGGTAGTTTAATTTTAGAAATATATTTTTTAGTTGTTAAAGCCTTGATTTTCAATAGAAATTATGGTCACTTAAATGGAATCTTTTCTAGTGTTTAACAGGTAGTTAACTGGTATTAACTAGTTTTTTTTTGTTGATAATGTACTTTGATTATTAGAATTTGATTGATCTAGTTTTGCATTTTGTAAAATAACAGGGCACTGAACTTGTTGAAAAGACACAGCTGGTAGGCATAGCTCTTGTTGATGAAGAAGTTCAGGCAACCGAACAACTACCTGCGACTGAGGACGAGGATGTTGATTTTGTTCCTAATAATGATGAGAAAGTGGAGGAGGGTTCGGTTTTTTATGAAATGGAAGAGGTAATAAATTTAATGAATATTTAACATTACATATGTCTTTGTTAAATAATTTAGAGTCTGTTGGTAAGCAATAATCTGGTATATATCTGGTAAGAATTTAGGGTTTCTAAAGAAATTATAAACTTGTTTTTAACTAGTAAGGAACTAGTAAATTTCTAGTATTTTACATGAGACATAGAATGTTCAAGGTATGTAATTAGGATTTTAATATGTTATTTATTTTTTGACCTTTTTTCTGGTTCCAATTGTTGGGGAGCGTCAGGTTGGTGATGATGATGATGTTTTAATCACACGGTTGGGGAGTGAAGACCAATATGCTGCTGGGAGTTAATTGCCAGTAAGTAGTTTAGGAAATTATTGATGAACTATTTTTTTATTTTTATTTTTTTTCTGAAATGATGTATTAATAGTTACTATATTCTTTAAAATAATTCAGGTAACTCAAATAGAAAATTTAGTTACTGAGCATGCTGAATAAGTAAGATTGGAAGGAGGTTTGAATCAAGGAGGCGAGGTATGAAACTTTACTTAATATGTCTAGTTTTTATCTTTTATGAAACTGATTTTTTGTTGTGTATTACAACTGGTAGTTAACTAGTAGAATTCTAGTATTTTTGTTGAATCGTGTTAAAGTTTCTATAATTGAAGTAGTAAATAATCATTGATACATGTTATGTTATTTTGACAGGGTGTTCAGATTGTGAAGGAACAACCCCCTAGGTTGACAAATATTGGAAGAGCAGCAGGGTCAATTGCTGAATCAGAGGCTGCCATTGTTCAACAAGAGGGTTTAAAGGCTGATGGCTGGGATGCGATATGAGAAATCTTGCAAAACAGAACTTGTCAACCCTTAGCCCGATCAAGGAGGAGCTGTCACCGGTGACGATTCATTATTCATGTCATAATAAGCGTAAATGGGCGAGTCTAACTACACCAACTTTCTAGTTGTTGACACTTAGCAGTCAAGAGCTTACCCCGAGTACACAGGAAGATAAACCTTCAACTGATCTGGTAAAAGCAGGTGTGCAACATTTGGAAAATATAGATGAGAACGAGTTAGAGGCTGCAATTGGAATTGAGAGCCTTGCTAAGGATGTGGTATGTATTTTTGGTCTATAAATTTTTGTATTTTTTAAGTCTTTTTTCTTCAGTTTTGCACTTTTTATTTTTAATCATATGTTAATTCAATTATTATTACCAGGAACCATCTCATGTTCTGATCAACACTGGTGAACTTGCTATCATTGACCAGATTGAATTTGATTATGCGAAGAAGAAAGTTAATGAAGAGGTGCATTTAAGTTTGAATGCGTTTTGTTGATAATCAATTGAAATATTTGTGATCATTAAAATTGTATGGTCTAGTAGTGAGGTGGTAGTTTACTAGTATCTAGGTTGTTGATTTTCCTTTTGTCTTACTTGTGTTTTAATTTTTTTTGCAAGATGAACTAATCTAGTACTCAACTGGTATGAATATATTTTTTTAGTTGTTAAATCCTTAGTTTGATAGAAATGTTTGTATTAATCCATTTTTGTGATCACTTAAATGAACTTGAGAAGAATTGTTTTTTAAAGTATTTACTAATTTTTATGTGGTATTTAATCTAGTTTTTATGTTGTTGAAATCTCAGATTTTTAGTCTTTTTACAGGATTATGCATTTTTTGTATTTTTTGCTCAAGTGATCTTGTTTGGTATTTATCTAGTAGGAATCTAGTATTATTTTTTTAAAGTATCTATGTCTTGATAATCTTTTTTGTGATCATTAAAATTGTATGGTCTAGTAGTGAGGTGGCAGTTTTCTAGTATCTAGGATTTCGAATTCCTTTTGTCTTACTTGTTTTTTAATTTTTTTTCTGCATAATGAACTAATATAGTACTCAACTGGTAGGGATTTGGTTTTTAACATTTTCTACTAATTATGTCTTTTTTCCTTCTTGATGCTTCATTGGAAGCTACTGAAGTTATAAAGGCAACAGAGTTGCGCCAGAAGAGAGCGGTAACGAAAAAGGGGAAACAGGTTATGGTGGTAGAATGTGAGGAAGTTCAGAAGAAGAGAACTAAAAAACCCTCAGTTGCAACAAAATCCCCATTTACAAAGGAGTTAGGTTCTGATGCTAAAAAGTGAGTCATTTAGAATGCATATGTGATAGACGACTATGCGCTGATTAGGGAGCGTTTTAAACCTATTGATGAGGACTTGGTTATGGATTTTGATTAGTATTTGTCCATTGGGAAGCTTCATAATAAAAATCTGTAAGTTTTTGTTGCATGTTTGTTTCTTTTTATTCCTTTTTTTTGCATGTTATTTTTTTGTTTTAAAAAAATGATGAGGGTGATGATTTTTAAATTCATCATGTGATTAGTGTGGAGCACAGATGGTTTCTAAAGAAGGTTGATTCGATCTGATGCTTCGAATTCAAAGCATTGGATGTTGCAAAAAAGACATTCTGATATGAGAAATTCAATCCTTGAATCTACCTCACCAGTGATGTAAGTTTAACATCCTTTTTCATTAGTTAAATTTTTTAGAGAAAAATGTGTTATACTGGTGAATGCCAGATATATACTAGCATTCTACCAGTTGTACAGATCTTTTGATCAACACATCAAATGCTGGTAGGGTGGTAGTAGGAACCTGGCACGGATATTTAATTGGAACTTAATTTAATCAAATATCGAAGATATGTTTGATTTTTTAGCGAACTTACATTTGTTTTTTCATATCTTTTTAAAAAGTTTTGGTGGATACCAGTTGTTTACTAGTTGCCTACCAGTTTTGTATATTGTCTGTTCAATACTAGAACTACTAGTATGTATCTAGTATTTATCTAGTTCATAGATTTTAGTTTCAATATTACTTTTGTATGTTTGTTTTTTGGAAACAATTTGTTTTTAGTTTTTTATTTTTTTTATTTTTATGCAGCACCTCGATCTTTGCTTGTACTATTTAAGAAAGGGAAGTACTGTGATCGAATCATGAATGACTTCACCACTATTGATATAACATTTGAGGGTTTTACAAAGACGACCATTGGCGCTTTAGACTTTGGTGTTTGCGGGTCTGCGCTTGATAAGAGTATTAAAATTGATGATCCCATTGCAAATCGGATCATGGGTATAGACATGTATTGCATCCAGGCATGGGAGTTAGTGAAGCGCGTGTACATACTGTTTATGGCAGGGCAAGATCATTGGGCTCTTGCTAGGTTTCAAGTAGATGAGTGCAAGTGTATGACTCTTTGAGGAATAGGATGTCGTTTGACGAAATCATGGTTGCTAGAGTCATTCCTTACTACATCAATAAATTTGGTCTATGGATAGACACTCAAGTCATTGAAAACCCCGCCTACATAGGCGTCGACTCGCAGAAAATGCTAGATATTGAACTTGTTGAAGGCTTGCCTGAACAAGATAAATGGTAAGTGTACACCCTAACTAATCATCTTTTCTTTTTTTTCATCTCTCTCTCTACTAAAATTTTAAATTTTTATCTAGTAGTGAACTAGTTTTTCAGTCTTTTTTAATCCCTGACCCCTTAATGATTTTGTTTGATGTTTTTTATTCTCCCTTAATTTTATATCGTTTGGTAGTTATCTGGTATTGAATTAGTAATAAGATTTTTTTTATAACCTTAAAATTATGAAGTTATATATGTTTTTCATCTGTAGTCACTCTAGTGGACTTCTTTGGTATTTGACTGGTAGTAATCTAGTTTTTACCTTTACTCATTTTTGTATATTTTAAAATTTTAGTGTCATTCCTTTTAAAATCTTTTAATTTTTTTTATGTGGTAGTTGTTTGGTAGGGTCATGATTTTTGGCCTTTTAGTGAGATTCATGAATATTTTTTATGTTTCACTTTCTTTTTTTTTTTTTCATTTTTTTTGTTAAATGAACTCATATGGTAGTTGATTCGTAGTTTCTTGGTTTTCATGTTTTTGAGGTATCAGCTTAACGAGCAATCTGTATTTCTTTTAAAATCATCCTAGTAGTTGACTGGTACAATCTGGTTTTCATGTTGCTGAATTCTATATATTTTTTTAATTTTTTAGTGATTGCGGGGTGTATGTATTGAGCTATATTGAGTTTGAGATCGATGGGAAGCAAATGCCTAAAGTTTTTAATATTTGGCAACAAAGGAGGAGGCTTGCTCTCAGTTTGTTCATGCATGGACGTACAAAGGTGAAAGAGAACACGGAGAGTGATGACGATATCTGTAGAACCCTCAATGACATGCTTGATAGCCAACAACCCTTGCCACCATTTTGAATTTTTTTTTGCTGCAACTGAATTTTTAGAATATTTGTTTATGTTTTTTTGGTTTGTTCAAAACAGAATACAGTCACTTGTTGTGTATGCAAAATTTTTTGTTATATATGAAAATGAAAGTAATTGAAAATTACAGGTTCATTCTGGTAGAAATGTGGTATTTATCTAGTATTTGCATGAAAGTTATCTAGTATGTAGTATTTTTCTTGTATTTATCTAGTATTTTTCTTGTATTTATCTAGTATTGGTAGTAATGTGGCATTTATCTAGTATTTGCATGGAATTTATCTAGTATGTGGTATTTTTCTATTATTTATCTGGTATTGGTAGTAATGTGGTATTTATCTAGTATTGGCGTTTTATCTAGTAGGAATGTGGTATTTATCTAGTATTTTATCTAGTATTGTCAGCGTAGTTAATGTGTAATTTCTCGAATTCAACTAAAACTTCCATTTACCACCAGCTAGCAATAATTCTTCTGTTTATCAATGTTTTTTTTGCTTTTATTAACTCAAAATAACCAAATCAATGTTTTACATCTTTTTTTAACCTGATGGTACTGATATGGTATATAACCGGTATCTACCCCATATACTGCACCATGGACATTAAAACTTTCTGGATATATAGGAAATAGGTAACTAGTCTATGCAAATGGTAGTGAACATTTTTTTTTAACTTTGTTCAATGAAATAATAGCAATCTATCCTTAACTGGTATATGACTGGTATGAAGCTGATATTTTTAAACAAAAACTCCATGATTCACAATTGAAACATGGAAATATTCAACGAGTTGAATTAAAATATTAATCTACTAATGAAACGAAGAAATATCATATTATTTATTTGGCTCTCGGACACGTTCTCTTGTTATGCCCACTAACGCCATAAGAATTGCAACGAATAGTGAACTTCTTCGTTGTTTCCCAATCAGCCTTGATTCTATATTTCCTTGGCCTGCCAACTTTTATAAATGTGTCCGGTGGTAGAACTTCTTGCTCCATAATGTCTCGAGGTATATCCCAATGATTCCTTGATGGAACTAGATAGATAACTTCCGAATAGGTCTCAATCATCTTTTGTTTTTTGAAGTAGGTGGAGCAGTAATCAATTGAGTTTAAATCCCTTTTCCTTATGTGAGAAAGAGCATGTGCACAAGGGATCTCGTCGATCTGAAACCTTCCACAAGTACATGTTCTCTCATTAAGATCGACAACACTTATGAAACCATTCCTATTTACCAAGGCCAGATGGTTTGTTGATGGTTCAACCTAATAAATCACAAATAAGAATTTAAGAGTAAGGGATCAAAACTTAAAGATATGTGTGATTTTTTTTGAAAGCAGTATGATTTTTTTAAGAAGTTCATGCATTTGTCAATTTGGTTTTTATATGATATTCTTCTGGTATTTTTAACAACTCATGTATATAAAAAAATGTTTTTGAAGCATTCAAACTAGTAAGAAGCAGTTTACTCTATACCTGGTAAACAAATGGTAGAAAGCTGGTATCCAATGAATTCATAAAACCAAATATAACATGTTAGCATCAATGTAGAGGTAATGTTGCTCACCTCCATTTTTGTGGCAAGTGGATACTTTTTTAGCACCTTTTTATGGTACTTCTTGGTGAGCTCTGTTCTGGTTTTCTTTGCTATTTCTCTATTTGTGTGAAATATCCTCTACACCATATTCTGCAAGAAAGAGACGAGGGAAGAAATAGGAAGAGTCTTGGATGTTTTCATTATAGAATTCAGTGACTCTGCGTTGTTTGATGTCATTGAGCTGTATCGGTTGGATGGCAAGTGTGCTTGGCTCCATTTTTTAACGCCGACATCGTTCAAATATTTTATGATCCCTTTATTGATTTTTTCCAAATGTCCCATGTTCTTGTTGAACTCACAGATTGTATACGAGTAGGATGTGAATCTGAAGTACTTGGAAATTTCATCTGTATTGGTTCTATATTTTGATTTGAGGTTCTAGAGCATGCGATATGTGCAGATGTCATGCATTCCATCAGGGAAAACCTTCTTACATCCCTTTTCAATGCTAGTGTGACGGTCCTAAACCTCTACCATACCAGGTCTGTCCCCGGACGCTTCTCTAAATTGCTGGAAGAACCATTCCCACAATTCGTCATTTTCCCCCGTCCATAATAGCAAACGCGAGAGGGAATATCTTCTGTGCAATATTTTTGTGAACAGTCAATGAATCATTTTACCATGATTTTGAACTTCAACCGTAACATCATGAATGAAATAAATGTCTTTTTTTTATTTTTCTCTATTGGTATTGGTAAACACCTAGTTTTTTGAAGGGAAACCAGGTGTTTACCAGCAAATTACCAGTTTGTGTTGTTTTCTTGAAAGAATGACACGATGGACTAAGTAATAGAAAACAAGTTATATTTTTACAAGCGCATAAATCATCAGCATCTTACCTGTTGGACTCAATACCAAATAAAAAGCATGAAGATGAAGAAAGTTCATTGCCAAATTAAAAGCATTTAATAAGCACAGTATATAGTGGGACCAAATACCAGCATTTTACCTGGTATATACCAGGTGTATGAATAGTACAAAAATTGAATGACTTATTTACCTGCAGCATCATAGGCGCAAGTGCATATAGCAAGTCTTCAAGAATGTTGCATCTGCCACTACAATGGGCTTGCAATGTTTCCAGCCTTGGTTGCACACATGGAATGCCATGAAGAGGTATTTGAATTTGTTTCCAATTATTGTCACATTTATCAAGGAACCGGGGTTTGTTTGTCTTGTCATGTAGATCATGCTTGGAAGCATGTTGCACGATTCGAATGGAAAACCGCTAATTAATTTAAGCGCTTCTTCCCTTGCACGCCACGTCTTTTGGTAATTGATGTCAGCTCCCAATTTACTCCTCACATTGTTGATGATGTCTAATGGGTTGTAGACCTTCTTTTCGTTCAAGTATTCATTCTTTATGTACTTTGTGACCACTGATTTTGTCGCCTGCCTATTCCCACTGTGTCTCTTATCAATATTGTAGTTGTGCTCCTCTACATACTTCCTCACTACAAATAATCTGTTGTAATGTTGCTGCGACGCTTTTAGCATCCAGGGGTAGTCCATTTCAATGCACTTCAAGTAGTATTGCTTGGGGCATGATTTCACTTCTTTAAATTGGAAGTTGTTTTCAATAGCATAGAAGCTTATTGCATCTTTCAAAACAGTCTTATCATTGAAGACTTGATTCACCTTGAGACTATCAATCTTTCTTTCAGATATCTCCACATCTTCGACATCATCCTCTATGGAATCTTGCTCGACGCATCCATTTATCTCCTTCATGACCATTTATGTGATGTTGTTAATGTAGATGGAGTGTTCATCTTGAGAATATTGTGTAATGGCTAGATCGTAAGAACAATCTCCCCTTTCAAAATGATTTCCATTATTTTGTTCTTCCACTAAAATCATGTCCTCTCCCTCTTCTTCTTCAGTGGGACCTAACCAAGCATGAGAAGATCACATATAAACATGAGATATTAGCATTCTACTAGATTCCTACTAGTTGTGCAGAATTAATTAAGGCTTGCTGTTGATATTGTTTATCTGGTATTGAGCTGGTAAGGAACTTGCATTTTTAACTATTTTCGAAATGAGATCATTATTAAATGTGTAAGGTCTGAAAATGAATTTGAAAGGGCATATTTTTATACATGAATGTTTAAAGACATGTAAATACCAGTAGTTTATTAGATGTCTACCAATTTGACATTAAATTTTGGTAAAATTTAAGAAACTGTATCTGTATTGTTGATAATTGTAGAGAGCTGGTAGGAACCTGGTTTTTTAACAATTTCTAAAAATATGTCCAGTAGAATACTAGTTCCTTACTAGCTAGTTGTTTACTAGCTGAATACCAGAATTATATCAGCAGAATACTAGTTGGACATTTTAACTTTGGTAATCTGTTTTGGAAATACTGGTACAGAGCTGGTAGAAATCTGGTTTTTGTCCATTATTAATTTGTAAGTTTTGAATTGAATTCAAAAACAACATAATTTGTATAAATGAATGCATTAAAAACATGTAATTACTAGCAGTACATCAGAAGAATACCAGTAGAATACTAGAAAAATACCAGTTGGACATTTTTAACTAGTTTTGTGCAAATGAATGCTTAAAAAATGCAAGTACTAGTTGTTTACTAGCTAAATATCAGCATTGTATTAGCAGAATACCAGTTGGAAATTAAAATTTGCTAAAATGCAGAATACTAGCAGTTTACTAGCATTATACCAGAATTTCAAAAATGTATTAGAGTTTACCTTCAACAGCTACAGATGCTTTATCAAACTTTGTTATACATAGTGGATAATTGTTCATTGTTATGCTTTGCGCTTTGTATGAGAGGAAAACATGCAGGAACATATCACTGTTGATTTCCATGGCAGGATCTCTATCTGTAACTTGAAATTTTATCTTTAAATCTTCTGTTACTTCATTTATTTCCAAGCTTTCAACTAGGACTTTTTTGAATTCAGAAAAACTAGAAGATTGCAAAATTAAGATGCCAGCAACTTTGTAACCAATGGATTTCAAGTTTTCATTCCATGATCCGTAGCAATGAATTAAAACGATAATTCGATCCATTCTGTAGGTTTTAGTAATCAAAATTGAGTTCGTTTTCTTCTCAAACATATGCTTATACTTCGAAATTCAATTGAGCTCGAATACTTACTTGATTGATGGAGATGTGAAGAAATCATGATTTGATTTTGAAGAGATCTATATCAATTGCGGTTTTTTATTGAGAGAAAATAGAGAATTTCGAGAATAAGAGATTCAGATTTGGAGATCGCATTTAGTAGTGGGAAGAAACTGTCCTTTATATAGGATGTAACAACTGTAAAGAGGAAGTTTAAATTTCGTACTGAATGGCAGTTTTCAATTAGAACGTAAAAACTGTAATTTTGAAACCTTTTTAGTACAATTATAAAATTTGTCCGGATAAAAATGTGAAAATTTCATTCGAACTCTAAATCTCAGCAATTTCGTTAGTAAATTGAATGAGAGAGAAGTTCAAAAGCTTCTCAATATCATTATTTTAAAAAAACTCATTTAGACACTATTTTGAGGATTATCTCACGAATTTATATTCTCAGGCACTATCATACACTTGATCGACTAATGACAGCCTAGGCATCGTATGAGCCGCTTTTTTCTCTTAAGCTTTGTTTTAACGCATTTTTTAAGATACCGATATTTCGAATAATGATAGTTGCACTTTTTTAACTCACAAAATTAGCTCAACTTATAGAACTATTACACATGTCCTCACAATAAAAGTCTTAATTCGATGAACAATACGATTCTTTGGATACTTTAGATCATGATTAACATTTAATTTTTTTATTTTAGCGGAAATTTTGTACTAGTTTAGAATTAACTAAAATATTAAGATATATATATTTTTTTAATCTCAAATATGTTTTATTTTTTTTACAATATATTTTCAATCTATAATTAACATCTTGATTGACTTTGTAATTTTAACATACAAATTTTTAAAAAAAAATTACAAATCAGCCTAACCCTTTATAGGGCCCCAGCTAGTCCCTAGATCTTAGAGGCTCCTGCCGCTCAACTAGCTACTAACATAGTCATGTTTAAAACTTAACTTCTCCAACATTTAATCAATCATAAAAAAAAACCTAAATTTTAGATGTGTATTTTTCGGATCCAACTAAATGCATGAAACATACCCATGTTTGATGTCAACTTCTTCACATAAAACACTTGATTGAATTGAGCTTATAATTGTAAAATTATTTTCAAACAAATTAATATATAACTAACTCATACATAAAATAGAAAACAGTGGTAATATGTTTTTCTTAATCCAGTAATTGAAGAAAATTTACTTAAACATAAACACAACCCGTCTTCTGGCATGGTAGCCAAACGGTCTCATTCGTGTCCCGTTTTGAACTATACTAGAATTATTGCTAGACACAAGGGGTTAAACAGAATTGTTGTGGTTGCTTAAAAGAAACTTGGAATTATCTTTGTATCAAGTTTATTATCATTAAAAAAAACTTCAGAAAAAGAAAAGAATAAAACAATAAACGCATTGTTTTGCTTACAATTTTCTTTTAAGATATTATCATTAATACCGATATATGAAATATATATCTTGACTGATACATGACAAAAACCAAACAAAATATTCTACCAAATTCAGAATAACGTAATCTCACCATACAAAAGAAAGATGAAAACATACAGAAAATTAAAAGAATTACAATTTCGCAACCTATATTTTCATTAAAGGGAAACAAATGGCATTATATCAAACCACAAATTTTCATTCCTGAAATATTGTAAGTTGTAAACTATTAAATGCAATACAAATACCCAAAAGGTGAAAAAATAATCACAAAAAATGACCAAAATGAAAGAATTTGACCTCCTGACTGCCTATAATACCACAAGTTCGTATCGTTACAACGAGGCAGCTGTAGATTGAAACCGAAAATTAAAACAAAAAGGCGCAAAACTCACTCTTCAGGCATAATCAAAACAAATATAAAATGCTACTCACAGCTCTACATCAACAAAAAAAATGCTACACCAACCATAGGAAACCCGCAACTTTGCATTTGAGCGCAGAAACGAACACCAAAAAACGCCAAAAATAAAGCGAGTTTCGGTTTCCGAAAAAGGAAACAAAACGTGGAAAAATTGATGCATAGGAGTTTCCGAGCTTACATATATTGCTTGTTTCGAGGATTTGATTTCGGTGCCTAAAATAAATCTGCTTTCCTCTTCTGCATGTCCTGCTTCCATTTCGGCATTTTATAGAATGCATCTTTAGGCATCCCGAATATCGTCTGGAATTCCTCGGCAGACAGATACGCCTGAATTGTAACCGAGATTAGTAAAAAGATAATGAATTACCTGAAGTAATAAAAACACTGCAAAATATCATTTACCTCTCGCTGTTTGAGATCGATTCCAGTAGCGGGATTTTCGGAATGTGCCTTCAGTTGATCGTAACTGAAAGTAGTTTGACTGCTTTCAGTGACATTGTCATCCTGCTCGCTTTCTTGCTTCGGGTCTGAATCATCGCCAATGATTTCAGACACAGATGGAATTTCCTCTGTTTCCTTGACTTCCGCAACTTCTTCAGATGCTTCGGTTTCAGATTGTTCGCTCTTTTCTCCAACTGAAAGTGAATATATTAGATATCTATCTCGCACGCCAAAACGGAAAAAACTATTCATCGTTTGGCTTTAACGAGTGAAATCAAGTTTTAGGATAATTTATGGGTTATATAAGAAAATTCAAGGCTCAGTGTTTATTGCTCTAGTTCAAATGTGGGGAAAGAACTTAGTGACTTATTTTCTTCTAGAGCTCCAAAAGCTGAAAAATACGGAACGGGATAAGATCTATAGTGCGATCCTAGAAACTGTGGGTCGTTGAAAAAGTTAATATTGTGTAAGATAAATGTTGCTTCTTACCCGAGACACTGGATTCTGGGGGAGGACTGCGTGAGGGAGAATTTCCAGGGGTTATTTTCTTCTCAGCGGTAAGAACTTGTGAAAGAGCAGCTACAGCTGCAGCTCTTTGTGATCCCGACCCACTTCTAGAATGTCTTGAAGGGGTAGGTTTTGGTCCAGAAGATGAATTAAATGCAGAGTTCAAAGCAGCTAAAGCTTCAGCTCTTTGCCTTGGCCCTTGACTTGACCCATTTGACCTGACCTGGCCCTATTGGACAGAATATTGCAAGTTCAGCTCATTAGCGAAGAAGTTGACACAGATAATGAACTAGAAAACCATATCACAAAGAAGAAGTTCAAAATATTAATCCCTCCATTTCAAAATAACTGTTTTAGAAAATTTTCAAAATAAATGTCGTTTTCGGATTCCAATGCACCTTTTTAAACATTTTGTCCATTTTACCCTTTTTTAATGCACATTGAAAATGACAAAAAGAATAAAGTATCCCATCAGCTTTCAAATTAACAAAAGTCATGGGGGTGTAGAAGTATTTTTACTGATTTAACTAATGTGGTCTTGGTATAGACAAACAACTTTAAAGTGACAGTTGTTTTGAAATGGAGGGTGTACAAAAAAAACTAAATCAGTGAAGTGTTATAGGGGACACGATTGAGCACAAATGTTTATGTGAATTAGTTGGGTTAACAAGTTACTTACAGAAGGTAAAGGCTTCCCAGAAGATGGGTTGAATGCGGAATTTAAGGCAGCTAAAGCAGAGGCCCTTTGGGTATGTCCTCCTTGATTTCCATTGGATTTCTCCTGTGACATAATGTTTTACACAGAATGCTTCAGAATGAGCTTCAGAATGAATGAGTTATGACTACAAGCTATATCACATTCATAATCTCATTTTCATATCCAACATAAAACATAATACTTATTTGTGCTTATAGCATATACAAGAACTGAAAGATCTAATTTACTTAAAATGGTGAACCTGATTATATTATATCACATATTACCTATTTATGTAAACTTGATTAGATTATACAGTAAACAAGTATAATGAAAGCAGTTCAGCAATTCCAAAAACAACTAAAAGCAGCGAAGGGTAAACGGTAATTTATTTTATGCACATATAATTCTGTTTGAGCAAACGAAGTTTTCGCAAGGCATTGCTTCGTAACAGCTGAATAGAAGATAAGAATAGAGCAGCAAGGATTAAAAAGAACAAAAGAGATTGCACCGCCCCAAGTACTCCTACATACTGCATTGAGGCACCCTTAGATCAACCTCCTTGATTTTGTTTAATTATATTCTCTAAGCTTAAGCCTACTTTGGCATAGCATATCTCCCTAGTCCATACCAACAGGTCAAGAATAACTAATAAGCAAAGTTATCCTATTCAATTGAGATGATAGGGATTAATCTTATCCATGAATATATATACAATAGAGGTAAGTTCCTATGCTTAACAATGTAGCCGTTACTTTGTCATTAACCACCCTTGGATGATGAAATTCTATATGGACTATGTGCAAACAAGAGATGGGAAAACAAAGCAACTTAAATATTCCCGCATCTAGATACTACAAAAATGAGAGCATGTATCCATCACCAAGATTATAAAAAACCATTTACCTCATGATGTCCCAAACCAAAGAGTAATGATGCCTTCTTCTGAAATGAATTTCCTCCAACCTGCAATAGAGTTGATTGAGAAAAAAATCTGTAGATGGCCAGATGCAAAGAAACAAATGCAACAAAATGGATATACACAAATAAATTGAAGCTTGCCCATCACCAAAAAACAAGATATTTAAAGGGATGAATACCCTACATCCATAATGTAAGTATGTAACCATACTTGTCTCATTTAACTCTTAAACTTCTACTTAATTTCTATAAAATATGCCAAGGCATTCTAGATTCAAAATTCTTAAATTATTTAAATGCTCATGATGAAAGCCTATTACATTATATTTTATTCTTTCATATGATCTCGGAATCTCAGTTTCCCTCATCTTAGAGGTTATATGTACATTGAGACCTCATTCTTGCAATATCACTTGTACATTAATAAGTTGCTGCTTTTCATGAGACTCATCAAATTTTATTGAAAAGGCTGAATGGTTAGCAAAAACTTTAGATATGAGTGCAAAAATAAATAATTTATACGTACATTTTCTAATATTGCCAGTGTCATGGAATTGTGAGTGTAACATATATGCAATAGAGGTGTCAAAATGGGTGGTGGGTGACAGAACATGTGTAATTTAAACTGACTAACTAAAGCCCACATAACTTTTATATAATTGTCATTGTCAATATGTTAAAACTTTTATAGGCTATTTCTTACTCTAGGCATAAAAAACTCAGATTTGGAATTGATATAATAGAGATAATATTGTATCAAGTTAACTGGGTTGTGTTGAGCTTTAAACCCATCTAAAACCCTAAAAACTGTTATCAAATAGGTTGTGTTGGATTTATGACTCATCCTAGTATCAACCCATTTATTAATTTGGCAGTCTTCGTCTTGACTCTAGTGCCACACAAGTACACAGCACGACATCAAAATCAATTAAGAATCTTCTAATACAATATCATCCAATTGAAAGTGCATTTACCAAACCTACAGTAAGGCAGTCAATACTTTCCATAAAAATAGTGTGAAGAGTTCTGACATAGCATTATAGCAGTCAAAAGTTTTTTTTAGCGATATTAGAGTAATACATAGTTAACTTTCCAAACTTGAGAAAATAAGATGTAGATGAAGAACCTACCATGGCTTTTGCTGGATCCCATGAAAAGTGTGTTGTGAAAAACGATGGTTCATTCCCTTCTGTAATTCTATAAAGAGGAACCTTTTGAGATAAACCATCAAGAGAGGCAGCCAGTTGTATATATTTCTAAGAATAACAAAATCAATCAATTAGATTAACAGTGTAACACAATATTTGCTCATATAAACTCAAACTCGGTTGAATATGTAAGATATAGACATGGCTATTGGAAATTTTTTTCTAACTCTTCGAACAAAAAATATCTTAAAAGCTCAGTTTTTAAAGAGTACCCTGCCAATGTCAAAAGCATTCTGCTTTTCTTTGGGATCCACTGAATAGCCAACCCAGACGAACACCTCAGCATGTGTATCAAGTATCATGATATCCTCAGATAATAGGTCATCTTGAGAAAAATTATAAATTTCCTCAACCTGCCAAAAAAATAACACTAGAAGCAGCTAAGTATCTGGCGAGAAAGAAATGTATATTGCACTTTTAAGTCCAGAAATTACCTGAAAATTCCCTGATAGATTCACATAGCAGCAAAATGATCATACCAAAAGGCCAGTTAGAACTTTATTTAAATAAGAAATTTCTTTAAGATGTTATTTCAAGCAGACATGAAATAAAAGTGCCAGAATGTTTTGCAGAGCTCAAGAACATGAAAGATCACCATTATTCAATGAGACACAGAACAAGTGTGGATCTCTAGAAATTTCAGGAGTAGCTTTTTTGCTGGTGTAGATTTGTTTGCCTCCAAGTGCAGACCAGAAAATTGAGCTTTCTGTTCCTTCTTTATTATGTTTCAAAGCTGCTCCAGGCTGAATTATAAGTAAAAAGGAAAGTCAGATCAGATAGTGAAACAATTTATGACAGAAGAGAGAGTGTTTGTGTAAAAACAGAATTTGGGCTGTTTACATAAAACCAAATCGACACCTTTTAGCTGTCATTTCAGTTAGCTGACTTTCTAAAACTTCAAACATTAATTAATGATGTTCTCTGGCATTGATGTTTCGCAAACTCAAGAAAATGCCCAAATGCTAAAAAAAATAGGTCTTCAAATTACTTAACATCATATTGTGCTTCTGGTCAACAGTAAGCAAGCAATGGCCCAATTCTCCCTTACCATATACTACCTTAAATGGCGCCCCATATAATCAACCCTTTTATGGTATTGTATATTTTATTTCCAAAATAAAAAAAAGGGTGCAGTTTCATCCCTACCTTCAAGTTATGTAAGCAATTGATCAAGAAAAATACTATACAAAAGCAAGCTTCAACATAAGCATTTCCAAAGAAAATATACTGCACAAAAAGCTACAGATGTGATTAACAGAAATAAAACCTTCAAAAAATCAGCAATTTTTGCAGCTGACTGCTGCCCAAAAGCACTTTGAGTCCCATGCCATGCAAAAAACGAAGAGCCAGATTGCAGGAGGAAACATTCTGTTGAATTCAATGAAGTAGCCACCTAGAAAGCAGAGTAATTTATTGCAGTTATGAGCAAAAATATATTTTTAGTTGATTTGGATTTTATATATTCCTAAGAGCAACATCTTATTAACCTTAGTTAAACACATACAGACACAATGGTTCATACCGCATCAACTTGTATAACTTTATAGTTATGAACTGAAGTTCCACATATCCGAAAGAGTGCAACACAGTCTGTTGTATAAGTTTCATCTGGAAATCCTTTTTCTTGTGCATGGTTCTTGTAGCCAGAGCTTAAACCACCCTAAGGATAGTCAAATTTGTATTGTCAAACTCAAACATAATATTCGCATCACAACTAAGTTTCAGATCTGCAATTATAAAGGCAAATTTCGGACAAGAGATTGATGGTTACCTTGAACACTACCATTGGTTGAAAAAGTGCAATGAACTGCGGTGGCTCTTTGCCTTCAGAAATGAGCCCCTGCAAGATGCACCATCAGATGCAATGTGTTTTTACAATTTTTACAATGTTGTAAAGAATATGATACCTGAACAGGTCTGCCTTTTAGTGAGTTGGACATTGTGCTGGCCAATCGAACAGTTGTTTTCTGGTCCTCCTGAATTGGATGATACAAAAATAACAATGAAAAATTTCATTAAAATTGCCTCATCATCATAGTATAAGATATCAAACATAATTAAAAGCATAGAAAAATTCTTTAAGAGGAAAGAGTATGAGTATTATTTTAGAATGCATATGTTACATGAAGAAGTTGCTGAACGATACTCAAGACCTTTAAAGTTCCAAAGCACTAATATTTCCAGAAATGACCAGCAACATGAAGCACAGAAACTATAAATTGGGGATTGGCGTATGTGAATGAGGAAGATAAGAAGTGCTGGTGCAAATATCACGAGGATGGCAAAAAGAGATGCCAAAAACCAAGTACATTCAGATAAAGTGATAAAAGAAAGAAAACAGGTTTATGAGACAATCATGGTACAAAAAATGAGAAAACTATCTAACATAAATGCAACATATCCAAGTGTAACATGTAAACAACAACGTCCACTAGTATACTCTCACAAGAAATCAGTGACCCAAAAATATAAAGAAAATTTAGTGTATCTGTTTCTATATACAAAAGTATGCCCCGTAACAATAATATAAAGGCCTAATACATACGAAGCCCCTGGACTTGGCACAAAGGTCAGTCATACCATAACCATAAACTTGCAAAAAGTCCAATTTTCCCCTTAAAACTCACAAAAACGCTCCAGATAACCCCCTGAGCCTCACCATTCGTTTCATTAATTTCATGCTGACGCATATCATACATTGGATCAATTTATCAGGCTTTTAATTGCTCCACGAACACAAGAATGATGCACTGTGTATCCACATGATAGTAATTAAGATAATGATCAGCGTCTATGTACCGGCCCATTATCATCAAATTATACCATATTAATTATTTCGGAATCAAGTAGATAAATTACCTCAATGCTATCTTTTCCATACCAAGAGCATAGAAAGTAATCTTCTTTCCTATCAGTTGAGTGGTAGGTATAAAGTATGATGTAGCAATCCCCACTGTAAAATTTACCAATATTCTCCTTGGCCAATGGAGTCTTTGCATTGCCATTTATGCACCACACCTGAATATAGTTAAATAAATATCGCAAAAGATACCCTTATCAGCAGCCTAAAACGTTATAATAATCCCATGATGGAATGAGATTATATGGAGACCAAACCTCCATCTTTCCCCCTCCTTCAAGCAAAGGAGGGACTTCCTCAGTAACAGGAGGAGCACTTTTTGTCATACCTTTGACAACACCACCTTGTTGCTTCAAGAAAGCTACAAAAACAAATAATTTGAATTAAGCTTACATAAAGTTAGCCAAATTCAATTCACCACCCAGAAAGCCACCTGAAACTTTTCCTCTTCCTTCTTCCTGACTAGGAGTGGAAGTTGCAGCAGGCCAGGAATCGAAGTTCGATTTAAATGAATGTGTTTCATATCCTTGAACGACCCGTGTTAAACGAGTAGATTTCGGCCTGTTTTGGCTTGCAATAAATTCCTGAAACAGAAATTAGGGATGAAAATTCTAGTACTTGTTAAGATAATAGAAAACTAATTAACATTTAATCTCTACCTCAGCAATCTGGGAGGCAGCTTTTCTCTCCTCAACTTGGGTTACACGGCCAACCCAAATAAATACCTCAGCACCACAATCCAGTATATAACATTTGCTGTTCTCTAACATTCCTTTGGACAGTTCACCTTCTATCTCCTTCAATACCCCATCAGTGATGCTACAGGAAGCATTTTAGGTGTGATTCAAGAATTTATCACCTTTATATTATTAAACTCCAAATGTTCCAGACATAGCAACTTGAACTCATGATTCTTCCAAAACAAATTTATTCAGTAAAAACTAAAGTGAAGGATTATAAAAAATTTAATGCAATATTTTATTGCATCTCTCCAAACACTATCATATATGTGAAGCTACATTTCCTCCACAAGAAAAGAAAGAGTTTAAAGTTTTCATGCAAGATTTTTCTTTTGCCCTTTTTGGTTATAACACAAACTGTCATAAAGAATATTTTGTTAAAGCAGCAGTCTAGATTTTGTAAAGAACCCTGGCTCAACAATAAAAAATTTGTTGAGTTCAACTTGGCATCCACAATCTTATGTGTTAATGCATTCGAATTCTTAACTAAAATGGTATAGTTTTACATATACGCAGCTGATACATCACATATTCCATTCATCATAAATAATCATTCACATTGCTGAATCACAATTGATATGAGAAAGTGATATATTTCATTGCCCCATATATTCGTACTTATAAACATCTGTACATGGTATTTTGTCAATTAAACACACACATAAAAGCACGCGCGGAATATTACATATTTAATGAGAAGAATTTTTAATTTTAATTGTAATTACCGAACCAAAACAAATCTTACGAGAAGTGTTCATGTTTTGGAACCAAATAAAAGGAAAGAAATAGGGGTCCAGAATATAAACATTAAAATCTCAGTCCAAACATGATTGAAAAAACATTAATAGAAATTATAAGCATATACCGATATAGTTTAGCGGGAGTGGACTCCGGGACAATATCATCTTCAGTCATCACTTTTTTGCCAATTGGTGCAAATCCACCAAAAAGAACCCAAAATTCACCAGTGTCTGATTCAGTATCCAGTTTCCCATCATCTGCCAGCAGAACAAAACATTAGGCGAGAAGGAGAAGAAAGCTTATTCATATTCACAAAAGAAAGCAGTGAAGAAAAGCTAGTACTAGAAAAGCATGCCTGCAGAAAAAGTTCCCAAAGGGAAGAGAAGAGCAATATGAAAATGTAAAACACATCCACTTACCAACTATAGCAACATCACATGTCCCCTCATGATATTTTTCCTTCAAAAACTGTATAACTTCTAAAGCCTTGGCCCTTTCTTGTATATTAGAATTTGCACCATTAAACTGGTATATCTTTTTCTCAGTGTCCAAGATAAACACATCATCATGATTCAAAGAAGACCGAGCAAATGGAACCTACACAAGCAAACAGTATAGAACTATATCTTAGTGCTGACCCACTCTCACTGAGTAATTTAATTCAAGAAGACTATCCAAACCACCATATCCACATGAAATAATGGTACCTGCTTCATCCTGACTGCACGTTTTCCCCTGCATGTATATAGTCGTGTTTCAAATACTTCTTCCTCTGGTTTTCTGAATCCACTCGCAACACCTCCCTCTAACGGTAAGATACAAGGTCTGAAGTAGGACAAAAATTTATCAGATTCATGGCCTTGCAGTTCTCTGTGCTGAACAGCACGCCCTCCAAGACCAGCATCAAGTTCAACAGTTTTTACAGCTGCTGTTCCAGCTTCATCCTGTAATGAATTTGGAGATCAGCAGAATTAAAATTTTAGTCGACATGCCAAATTTTAGGGTAATAATGTTGAGCAAATCAAAATTTTGTAGGAACACAGGGATAGAGTAATAGAATTATACCTGACTTGTATCTTTTCCAATCCAGAAGTGTATGTCATACTGATAAGAACCCCCCTTGACAGATGCGGTCTACAAAGATAGAAAACAGAGGATAATTAATAAGACAAAACAATTTTCTCTATCTGGTGAAAGAGTGGACCAATTAAGTGCACTGCTAGCTACAATACAATTTTTCCATCCCCTTTTTATTGAAACAAACAAGGGGGCAGGAGAAAATGAGGAGAGGACATACAGGGAGTACATACAAGAACAATTTCTGCTTCAAGTTATTAATGAAATTTCCACTAGCACAGCAATTTATGTTTATAACACAATACTGTAGAAACCATGGTGTATCAACTGAGTTATTAATAAATAACAAAGTCAAGAAAGAGATTTGGTATATATTCATATGCAATAATACTTTTCAGACAAGCACAGCTGTCATCAGCAAGAATATTAACTGGGTCAGATTGTAGAAGTGACTATGCTTTCAATTTGTAGTGTCTCGCAATATAATTTGAAGTTTATCACTATTAATGTGAGTAGATTGAAAAGATATATATATCAGAATACACAAGATCAAAAAAGAACCCGATAGAGGAAGTGAATACGATAGATCTTACCTGCAAAACAATGTATGAATCACCCATATAGAATATTCCATAATCAGACTTTGGAAGTGGAACGGGCTGAAAATTCTCAACTCGCCAAATTTCAATCCCTCTACAAAATGTTAAGAATTAAACCCTGATAATGAAGTGGAAGCATGAAACAATTCTATCTGTGATGCAGAATCTAAAATTTTCAATCTGAAACACAATGAATAGGCACAATAAAACATGTTTACAACATAAAAAAATATATGATTACAAAGTTAGTCCCTAAAAAGGATACGGTTTCTGGCCCACTCCCTGAAATGCTGGATCCAAAGCTTTTGTAGACATAGCCTAAATCCTTTTTAGAAGCTCAACACAAAATTCAGGATGTTAAGTTTATGAAAATGAACTTTCTGCAACCCTGGAAGTGCAAAGTTCCTGTCGAAATAGTCACTATTAGTAACCAAAGTTATATTCCTCCTCACATTTAAGTTTTAAAGATGCCCAGAGACCACCAATGAGTACTCTTAATAATTTTAGTAGTGACATATTTATCAAACATCAAGGTCGTCTAACCACAAAACCACCCATACAGCCAGATGTAAAAAATCGCTTTTAACAAGTTAAAACCATATAGATATGAGAAGACCTCACAAAAAGGAATGACAAACTTTCTTAATGAATTGCATCTCATGCAGCCTAGAAGCTTTAGGCTATTATAAATTACGAGAGCTGATGAAATGAACGAAAAATATTCATAATAAGTTATATCCCAGAGCTTTCCGCATGCAGATATGGTGATTAACAGGTGAATGACTTAGCTGATTACCCCCAGGGCATTTTTTAATACCATTTTTCTTGCCTACCTGTCTACCTATCAATCTCATCCCGCTATAGCATTGTATTTTTACGAGTAAAAATAAGTAATCAATCAGAGTTTCATCCATAAAATAGGCAAGAACAGACAATAACTAAGAATATGGAAGGTGTAATTCTCACAAGTGTATTCTATTTCAAATCAATAGGAATCATAAATTTGAATTCATTTTATTATTGATGATTCAATAGACTCGGTTCAGTATAGAATAAGATAAAAGCAAGGTGGCACGGAAACTTCTGAACACTAACGTTTCCCGTTTCCCTCTCGGAAACTTGAAATCACGTTATTTGGCATTCCCCCAATTTTGGAAGCGTTTCCATTGCCGTTTCCGTGCTACCTAGGACAAAAGATGAGAGAATATTTCAGGGATATATATTAGGGCAAATTTTATAATTGTACTGAAAAGGTTTCAAAATTACACTTTTTACGTTCCATTTGAAAGCTGTCATTCAATACCAAACTTAAACTTCTTCTTTACACTTTATACGTCCTGTATAAAAGGGCAGTTTCTTCCCAATACTAAACGCGAACTTCAAATCTGAAAATCTCATTCTCGAATTCTCTGTTTTCTCTCAAGCAACTACTAAACGCGATCATCAAATCTGAATCACTCAATCTCAAAAATCGTTGTTTCCACTCAAATAAAGATTTCTTGATATCTCCACCAAACAAGTATCTGAGCTCAATAAAATTGATTTTCGAATTACAAGCATATGTTTGAGAACAATGCGAATTGAATTTTGAATTCTATAACTTACAGAATGGAGATCCTACCATGGAAATCAATAGTGATATGTTTCTAGTTTGTAACTAGTATTATGCTGGTATTAGGCTAGTAAACAACTAGTAATGATATTTTTTAAGCTTTCATTCTGCACAAACTAGTTAAAAAATGTCCAATTGGTATTTATCTAGTATGCAACCAGTATTCAGCTACTAATGATCAAGTTTCTGCATTTTAGAAAAATTCTAGTTTGTAACTGGTATTATGCTGGTATACTGCTGGTATTTGGCTAGTAAACAACTAGTAATGACATTTTTTAAGCTTTCATTCTGCACAAACTAGTTAAAAAAATGTCCAACTAGTATTTATCTAGTATGCAGCTAGTATTCAGCTACTAATGATCAAGTTTCTGCATTTTAGAAAAATTCTAGTTTGTAACTGGCATAATACTGGTATACTGTTGGTATTTGGCTAGTAAACAAGTAATGACATTCTTTAAGCTTTCATTCTGCACAAAACTAGTTAAAAAATGTCCAACTAGTATTTATCTAGTATGCAACTAGTATTCAGCTACTAATGATAAAGTTTCTGCATTTTAGAAAAATTCTAGTCTGTAACTGGTATTATGCTGGTATATTTCTAGTATTTGGCTAGTAAACAACTAGTAATAACATTTTTTTAAGCTTTCATTCTGCACAAACTAGTTAAAAAA
>CATIWQ010243242.1:0-10340 GCA_949673415.1 Euphorbia schlechtendalii | reverse complement strand
GAATGGTGAAGGTTTGGGATAATTAAGAAAAAGACAAAACAAAAAAAGAAAGAAAGAAACAGAAGCAGAAAGAAAAATGAGAGGGTTAATTAAAAAGAATGGGAAAGGCGACGTCATATCTGGAGTATGAGATTATCATCTCCGGTGCCGATTTCCAACAGCCCCCCTGCCTCAGTAAGTTCAGCTTCGAATAGCTCCTGCAGCTCCGGTTGTAGCAGTTTCTCCGATGCCCCCAGTCCCAGCTTTGTCACAGCTCGTTTCGTCATTAGTCAATTCTAAAAACGAGTGCCGACCGTCGAAGCTCCAGTAGCTACATGGACAGCCCATCCGGTCTCGGCAAAGCAGCTCCGATCTCCCTGAGCTCCGGCCTCTTACCAAAGCACCGACCGGCAACGAGCTTCAACCACAACAGCCCCAGCCGAGGCCACTCCGTCAGCCTTGACAATTCAAGCTTCGGCGCCCCTAAGCACCAACCTCGACAGCTTCGGCTAGGAAGAGGCTGAGAACCGCTTCGGCCACAACAGCCCCAGCCGAGGCCGCTCTGTCGGCCTTGACAAATCAAGCTTCGACGCTCCTAAGCTCCGACCTTGACAGCTTCGGCGGGGAAGAGGCTGAGCTATGTATCCAAAGCATTCAAACTCCGGCAGCTTTGGTACAGTAGAACCATCCCCAAAGCCTCAATAATTCGGCCTTCACAAGCTTCGGCATCTAGCACCAGCCACTCCCCTCGGCACAGCCTCCGGCAAACTCGGCCTTAGCAAGTGCCAACCATCGAGCTTCAACACCTCCACCATTTCAGTCTCTACGAGCATCGCTGAGGCTCCTTCGACCTGAATGGCCATCAGCCTGTACAATCTCTAAGGCACTCCCGGTGATTCCTTAAGCTTGGCATCTTGACAGCGCCGACAAATCCCCTCAATAGAGCCCGCGGTCCAGGCAGCTTCGGTTTCCCCACCTTCGACGCCTCCGCGAGCCTCGGTCTGAGTATCCTGTAACCACTGCCGAACTCAACCTCGTCACAACAATTGCCTCGTCACGGTATCTCCGATCATTATGCTTCTGTCACAAACAGATTTAGCTTACATCAGCTCCGACAACCTTGATCTCGGTCACGACTAAAGTAGCCTCACCGAACTCGACAAATTGATGCGATCTTGGTCGCCATCGGCTCCGGCTGAATTTCTACCAACTTTGTTCATTTCTACTCTGGCATAACCTCCTCCAATCGGTAAAACTTGCAAAATTTCTTTTTAATTTCCAGGCCCGCTTTTCCCAATATCTTGTTAAAGTTTGTTTGCGATATAACAAATGTCCATGGCCGAGATATTTACTGCTTTTGGATAAGTGCATATAATAGTCTGCTTCTGTGTCAGACCATATGTGTAGGTGCTTGATATATAGGTACTTTTCAACCAATTTGATGATGTGTGCAATACACATAATAAATTCCCAATTATAGAAATGAAAATTTTATGCATTGTTATGGCACTCCCTGTTCATTTGTATGGCTTTATTACTCGCACCAACCCAAGTACACATATTATAATTCTTGTTTGATCTATGAATTGACCAATCCTATGCACATTGCTTGCTAATGTTTTAAACGTGTTTCTCGCTCACACATTCATATTTCTGATGTTTATCGATTGTTTGACATACACGCACCTTGCATGGCTAATGGAGGCAAACAAGGCAACTAGAGCTCTTCAAGTCTCCAAATCCACATAAGATAAGCTCTTCTCGATTGGTGTTCGAAAGTCGTCAAAGCTTGGTTTATTCAATTAATTTGGTGTAACATAAGCACCATTCATATTTGATTAATCCAAGGTACTTCCCTACTGTGACTTACACCATACATTATTTATTGGAAATTATGTGGTGAAAACCCCTGTTCTTTGTCTAGTTGAATTCAATTTCAGGTTCACGAAGAGAGCTTATGCTTTGAAATCAAAGCAAGTTCAACAGCCCGTAGGGTCAGATCCCTAAAGATCCCCTTGGCGCTCTTATATCCGCAGTGTCGGATCCCCAGTGATCCCCTCGGCACTCTTATATTTTAAAATTAAATCATCACAGCCCGCATGCGGTGACCTCTAGTGATCTCCTCGGCATTACACAGCCCGCAGGGTCAGATCCCTAACGATCCCCTCGGCGCTCTATTGCCCGCAGGCCACGATCCCTAGTGGTCCCCTTGGCGCTCTTATGTTTTAAAATTAAAGCATCAGAGTCCGCAGGATCAGATACCTAACGATCCCCTCGGTGCAGTTATCAGGCACTATCATGTATTAAACTCGCAAGTGCACAACGTGAAATCATGACCTCGACAAACAAAATGACTTCATTGGCAATATGGATGTGAACGTCACCAGCTTCGGTTCTAAAGAGCCTCAATGACCAAAAGGGAGGGACTCCTGATATCAAGATAACCCTACTCCTAGCTAGGCCACCCTAAGCCTACTCCTAGCTAAACCGCCCTAAGCCTATGCCTATTTCTAGGCCTACTTACTATGTCATCATTACTTTTCCATCTATAAAAGAGAAACTCATTTCCTCTAAAAGGTAACTTAATTTCTCACAAGGAAACTCCCATCTCTCCTCCATCTTAAGAACTGACTTAAGCATCGGAGGGATTTCGCCGGAACCCCGGCAAGCCTTGGGTTGTAGGTGCTCGACGGGAATCTCAACGGAGCACGAAGATCTCGAAGAATCCGAAGACCCCACGAAGAATGAAGTCGACAAAGATGCCATTTTTGGATATCATATGTATAATGCTATAAAATAATGTTTAATAGTACTGATATAATCTGAGTGGTACATCCACAAAGTGAGTGGAGTGATCCGGGTTCGAACTTGTATAAAAAAAATTGTTTAGTAGTGAAAAATGGCAGCATAGCTGTTACTTAATAAAAAAATAAAATAAAAATTTGTGAATCAAACTGTGTGTCTATATATACACACTTATGAATTTGCCATTTATTGTAAACTCAGTAACAACTAATAAGAGTTTCTCAAATGGGATATTATTTTGTTTATTAAGATTATTTGAAATTATAAAATTTAGTACACAAAATAAAGGTAATGGGTCATGAGTTCGATATACCGTTTCTTTAAAGATAATTTTTTTTATAGAAAAATGTATATGTATCAAATTAAGCTATCTTAAAATGATTTGTTATCTCCAATTCAATATCTCATTTTATAGCTTTCGTTTTCATTTCATAGCTTTTATTATTTTCTCACACGTCACGCATTTGTAAAATAGAAACAAGAAGGTAAAAGAAAGAAACTAAAAAACCAATGGAAAAAAACGAAAAATTATGTCTAGTGTCATGTTATGGGTAGAAAATACATTATCAATGATGTCAGCAATAATATAAGAGCAACAACCGAGTCTTACCTACCATGGATTTGTTTTTTTTTTTCAGAAAAAAGAATTTATAAAGAAATCAAAATGTGTTACCGGCAACCCTTTATCAAGTTTATCTTTGCTTAACGTCCTCTTGATACAAAATAATTCTACAAAAATTCAATAAGAAAAAATAATGTGTTATATATTATGTTAATAAATATCGATACTATATCAATAAATGAGATAGAAACCTGTTTATTCTAGTGAATTTGATCAAGAAAATATGAGATAATTAATTTCAAATTTAAGGAGAAAACATTCCAAGTACTCAACCATTCATATAAAGCAAATGACTTGGGAAGATGAAATTTAATGTAAACATAATTTGTAACATTATATAACTATCAGTAGATTTTTTTTGCAAAAACCTATCAGTAGATGTATTAGAGCAGAGACAAAAAAAAATTGTGAAACTGTAACCTGAGTTTGAAATCGATCATGAAAAGCAAATATATCCAATTCTAAAAATAAAATATAACGATTCCAATATTTAGATGGTTGACGAACATTTCACAGTTTTGAAATATAAATCAATTGACAATGACATTCCGTGAACAAATTTCACGTAATTTAGAGATGGAAATAATATGCAAGTCTGATTAATTATTTCAACATATATGTATATAATTGCTTAACTTAAAAAAACGTTAAGTCCTTGCTTGACACATTTTGAGAAATTTCAACTCATTTAAATTTAATTTATCCAAATCCATATATTGTTTAGAATTAGAACTTGTTTGAAAGTAAGTAATTTATTCAAGGTTTGACAAGATTTTGAATGAATTCATTTTGCATTTGTTATTCAATATTACTTTTACCATATTGCCTTTATATATAGTTTGACTATATCATAATCAATTTTATGATAATAAAAACAAATTCAAAAACAAGTTATTGATATGAATGGAGAACTTCAAAACAAACAAACAAATTAATTCAATAAATTTTTTTTATATAAAATGGCTTCAATTCATTTTTTTTTTTTTTGCGTGGCGAATTTTTCGAACAATCCTAAATAATTGCCTTTAAAATTCTGAAACCAAAAGGAATATAGAGATTATTCGGTGGTTGGAGAATACAGGTCTACCTAGCCACCTCTAATGTATTGTACATATAATATGTGAACATAATTGTAGCAAATGAAACTTAGGTACTTCATTTCTTACAAATGTTGCAAAAAATAAGAGATAAACTATCCGGAAATCGATTTGTCTAATTATATATATCGAGTTTAAAACTTGTATTATTCCCCAAATCTGGCTCGGTTCCAAAACATGGAAATCAATGTTTAGGAGTTTACACGTACAATAGACTACATTAGAAAGACTAGAACATAAACAAGATTAAACATTATCAGATCACATGATAATCAATTGTTATCTACTGTTTTCCATAGCACTGAATCAACTGAAAAAAGAAAACATATTCTTACATGATTAATCGTAACCATTCATCTAGTTTTAATGATTGAGATTGAATTTTAGTTGTATGAGAAATTTACAGTGTCACTAGATCTCAACCATTAAAATTAAATGGATGGTTGAGATTGATTCGCACAATATTACATCACTCAATATTCAAGTGGTGAATCATTCTTCAACTCTAAGACACCAAAGGGCAGCCTGATTGTAGCACTCAAACATTTTGAAAAACCTATAATATAGTCACCTATCTAATGCATGGATTAGGATTCTCTAAATTATAAAAACAATTTTAGAGTAAATTTGAGCAAATCTTATTTATACATTTAAATATGAAGAGTTAAGATGGATTACACATTTTCTTAAATATTCTTTATATCATTTCCGCTCATTATATCTTTCTCGTACTTAAAGTTACTTCAGAGAATCCTAAGAGCAAATCCTACCTTATTTCATATTTTTTATTCCCCAAACCTCATTTTACAATATCACACTATTTTCTCTCCATCCATATTCTTCATATATATTTTGATTCCCCAAATAAGTTCTCTTAAAATAATAATACTTTATTATCATCATATCAATTTCTACACATAAATATTAACAAAAAAGCTAACAAATAATAAAAACTACAAAAGTAATAATGTAATATTGATTCCCTAAAATAATATCGCTATATATAGGAATCTGCATTTTAAAAGATACCATACGAGAAATGATTAGGTTGTCATATTCTTCATCATTCCCCATTTTATCAAATTCCCCGTTATAGGGAATGGTTGGATTGACTCTAATCCTTTAACCAAACATTGCAAAAAAATCAAGCACTAAAGTGAAAATATATTTTCGTTATTTATTTTTACCCGTCGATGCTGCTCTTTGATCATGGAATTGATTGAGAAGTTGTTGCGCTTGCGATGCATAAACCACGCAAAAGTGAAGGGCTCCATAACGGGCCGCGATACCACAACAAGATGTATATACCTTTTTCCTTTGCTTTTGTAGTGCCAATCTGTGACAAAGCGACAAGCATAGAAACTACTCCTTGCAATTCTAAAATGCAAAACTTCAGACTATTAAGGCACAAATGCAACAACACATAAGTGTCAGGAATAATACAAATATCATGATTGGACTTTATCTATTAGTTTAAACTTCTGGGTTAAACGGTTTCATGATACGGTATCAGAGCAGCTTAAATCTAAAGGTTGATGATTCGAATCATTACAGTTCCATTTATTAAAAATAATTACAATACATATCATGTTGAATCTATGTTGGACTCGCTTCAAGCCCAAAGGGCATTCGCATGTGGAGAAATGTCAAGAATAATATAAATATTACGATTGGATCTTATCTATTAGTTTGAACTTTTGGGTCAAACGAGTTCATGACAAGAAGCGCCGTTTTGCTTTCCTCGAAGAGATCCCGATTCGACTATCTCAACTAGTAAAGGAATGCCCAACGACCGATTTTTGCCCTGTATTCTTCTAATACAGATAGGCTGAACAACGCTGCTGCAGATATCTCTATGATATTTGCTCCATCACAAAATCATAATGTTTTGATCATATTTAATAACACTTACTTTTGACTACTATGATATTTGCTCCATCAAAAATATCATAATGTTTTGATTAAATTAAATAACACTTAATCGATCTCACTTCCTCAAAGAAGTAACTCAAAGCAAACCAATAGGCAAAAAATGTCCTACTTCACACAGTTTGTCCATACTGTAATTGCTTCCATCGACTATAGGAAAATAAAAGGCAAAATACCTCCGAAACTTGACAGCTTTTACCTATTGCCCCCCTAAAATTTCAAATGAACCTTTAAGTCCTTTAAACTTGGCAAAGTAAACCTCCAAACCCCTTCAACTTGGTATAAATGAACCTTCGAGCCTCTTCTTGATCATACAAATGTAGTTAGTTGATGAAAATGGAGTGGACATATAAATTGTGTATCCATAGCTACATATTTGATTAAACATATTTGTTAATTGAAAGAGCTCGAAAGTTCATTTATGCCAAATTTAAGGTGTTAGAGGTTCCCTTGTTCCAAGAGGTACATTTGGAAGTTCAAGGGTCATTAGGCAAAATTTGCTAAATTTAGGATGCTTAAATTGTAACTTGCCAAAACAAAAACCTAGTCCAAGTCTTCAAGTCTAAGCGATGTGATCAAAATATTCACAAACCAACTGTATGTTGAATACAATCGAGTTTTTCAGACAGCATAGATTTTTTAAATTGTGTTAACAGGAAGACACCTAAAAAACTATGGATAGAGAGGAAAGAGCAAAATGTTTTCGCGGCAGGAATTCACCATCAGATTCACAAGCTATCCTTGGTTCATTTGGATCTCACAAAATCTCTAACATGATGTTTTAAAAGCGTTTTACCAAAAGAAAAACAACACCGGGGCAACAAAAAGAAACATACAAAATATGAAACTACCAAAAACAGGCTATTTGCTACTTAGCAACTCCACTAGGTCCCCTTTCTTCATCTTCGAAAACCCTTTTATGCCGCGGGATTTCGCGAGCGCTCTCAGCTCCACCAGCTTCATTGAACTCAAATCCTCCTGTTCCTTTTCTTGCTCTTCATCATCGTTCTCAGTATCTGAAAGTTCCCCTTTTGATAACTCATTCAACACACCTTCACCATTATAAGAGGAAGACTTCTGTTCCGATTCGGTCTCTTCTATATCCAACAGAGGCTGCTCCTCACTGTCAGGAACTTTCTCGAATGGTTTCTTTTTTGAATTGATGGAATCGAATTTCACTTTAGGAACTGGAGATTTGCGTCGGAAATTCGAGGGTGGTCTACTGGGAGGTGTTGCGTTCGGTTGAGCAATGACTCGGTTTTCAGGATCTGTGCTTTTGATTTCACTTTCGGTCTCATTCTGTTCTGGCTGGTCCAACACTAAGTCTCCACCATTGATGTTGCTTACATTTTTCTTACTTTTCTCTGTGCTTTTGATTTCACTTTCGGTCTCATTCTGTTCTGGCTGGTCCAACACTAAGTCTCCACCGTTGATGTTGCTTACATTTTTCTTACTTTCCTCGGTCGAGTGTTTCCTCAGCAGCTTAAGGAGCGAATCGATGGTTTCACTCTCTTTGCCCTTTCCTTTGGCGGTTTTAACCTTCTTGCCTTCTTTTTCTGCGGCTCTTTCGCGGAGTTGAGCTTGCACCTTCCTGAATAGCTCGACGATTTCTTTCTCTCGTGGCCCTGGGGTTGCAGTGGTTTGGAATTTCGAAGTGTTTGAGAGGGAAACTAAAGGTCCATTCTTTGATGTTAACAGATCGGATTCGTCGAGGTTTTCAAAGTTGTCTTTATCTTCATAGTGCCTGTTTCTGTTGCGGGAGAAACTCTGCCTGTTTTGCTTTGAATAGTCTGAGTTTCTTCTAGGGCCGCCAGAACTTGCTCTGCACACAAAAAATGCCGCTCCAGAAGGATATTTCAAAGTTCCAATCTTGACCTTTGAGTAAGCTCTGTTATTACTGCTCAAAGAAAGAGGAAATACAGCTACTGATTTTGCAGACGTTCCAGAATGAGGGGGGCGCCTGCTTTCTGAAGGTCCATATCCTGCAAAGAATTGTTTAGAAAGAAAAATTATTTTTTACTTCTTTTATTTAAGGATATTAAAATTTGGACTTCAGCAACCTGACTCTCACTCTGAACTGAAATAGGGCTATGAAGCTGCCTAATGAAATTTACTACATGTAAACACATACAAATATTCTTCACTCAGATATTTCTCCCACGTAGTCTCACACACTTAGTTAATGGATTATATAAGAGGAATACCAACACCCAGATACACCGTGTATTATTAACATTCACGAATCCATCATTAAAATCACACAGACAACTTTTAGTACAAAATGTGAAGCCAAATAAGGAGTGAACTTAAGCAAGCACTAACAGATATATAACAGTTTTCAACAAGAATATCTCAATGTGTGTCGGCTTTTACTCCTTCCAGCTCCTTGCAAGGGGAAGCAGAAAAAACAATTTTAAGTTGTAAAGGCATATTATAGTACTCTCCTGCACCCCATGTCCCAAACACAGAAATCGATCCAAACAACTACTTCAAAGCTTGGCATAATCACCAAAAGATTAACATGTCTAGTGCTATCAATAGTGCAGTTCAGAATTAAATATCAAGTAAGAGAGAACAGAACTTGTAAATAGTGTAGCCAAACAAGAAATATCAATGAAAAAGGCTGAACAAGTGAAATGATGTTCTCAACAGATCTCAAAGAGCACAAAGATGCCAGTGGAAGTAATCGAAAGCAAATAACTCCACCAGTAAAGAACAAACTACGTATTAAGAAGATAGACAGCAATGCAATTGGGCAATGGCGGAGTCAAAAACTTATCTTCGAATAAGGAAAAAAAAAATCACGCAAAATTAGCATTTTTTTCAATACAGGGCCTAAAAGCATTTCATCAAACAGATGGTGCGCAAAAACCACAAGAACACCCCTGCCCCATGAAACATACTGAAAGAAAGCTACAACACATGCCAAAAAAAGTTCCACAATATTCACCCATCCAACCAAACAAATGCAAAAGCCAACAACCAACATGCAGGCCTAGACTCTTCTTGAAATATTTGCCACAATTTAACAGATTCAAATGACTCCCTTTACCACCCAGTTGATAACAATTCAAACAAGGGGGGAAATCGCACAAGAGTAATCCCAATACACAAAAATAGCTCCAAATTTCGCTCGTTTATGGGTTTCCTTCCCCAGAAACCAAACATTCTGTAAAGTTCAAGAGGAGTTAAAAAAAGCGGTAATTGGGGTTGAGAATGAAGATAAAGAAAGATATACCTGGCACGTTATTGGTAATGAGATGAATTGCTTGCGACATAGCTCTTTAGCTTCAACCTGGAACCTAACCTAATGGCGCCTTTGCATTTCAGGGAGTTTGTAATTTCCAAGCAGTGACTTATTTGAAAATTTAATTGGAAATTAAATAAATAATAACCATCGATAAGGGATCTTATGGGTATTGTGTAGATTGTATTGGGGTAAACTGGGGATAACGCATACCCTATCCATATGATGCCAGGGCCGGCAACGTGGCGGGTTTGGTCTGAATATTGCTGGGCTCGAATATGGGCTCAACCATTATCACTTGGATAATTAAAGCATATACTAAAAAAAAAATTAGATTTTATTATTTTTATAATACTGAGAAATTAATGTTCATTTTGTCATTTTATTAAATTTTTTTTCCCCTTATTTACTTGTAACTACCTAATCTCTCCTATTTAATTTGAATTTTGCTACTTTAAACCTCCATATCTCATAAACCGTTGATTTTTTTGAATCGACGCTTTGAAATATTTTGTTCGTTTTAATTTTATCTTTAAAATGACATACACTTTGAATTTTTCAAAAAAATAAAAAATTTATCGCAATCTTATACATAGTATAAAAGCTGTAAATAAAAATCATATTTTTTATGAAGACATTATACAATGTATAAGAGTGGTGT
>CATIWQ010243196.1:0-11478 GCA_949673415.1 Euphorbia schlechtendalii | reverse complement strand
ATATATATATATATATATATATATATATATATTTTAGTTAAATAATTTAAAACGTCCGAGGAGGATTCCCATATGGAGATCGTCAGGTGGTCAAAAATCGTGTGATTCGAGGATAAATTTCCCGAAAAGCCGTCATCATTGAACGCGCGAGCTGGTACAAAATCCCGTGCTCACAATAGGCTACAAGCCGAGGTAGGTAATAAGTTACAGGTCGAGGTAGAGGTTGTTGTCTTGCAAAACCGGTTGGCAACTTTCAAGGAAGTGAGAGGGAGGGTCAAGACGTGAGCTCATGAGCGAACCACACCATCACAAACCTCTGGGGCATTATATCTAGGTTAGAGGCCAAGATAAAGTAATTAATGGAGTTGAGCCAAGAGTAGCAAGAGCTCGAGATTCACATCAAGTGGCGGAGCGATTATGGTTCCGAACCTAGCCATATGGTGGATCTTATTAGGCCCACCTCTAGGAGCAAGTACTTGCCTTAGGCGCCACATAAGAGAGAAGATTTTGGGATTCCTCATCTATGAGAGACCGATGATGATGATGAGTATGATGATAATGAGACTGAGGATTGTTATAGCAGTTGTGGCAAAGAGACCCAGTCTAAACTATAGTAGCATAATACTTTTATTTTGTAGCTCTTTACTTTTGTAGCTTTTTTATATAGCCCATACATTTGATACACACTCCACCTTTGTTTGAATTTCTTGGTAATTATTATTGTAAATTCTTTTAAAAACATTATTTTTTGAAATCTACTTGTTGGTTACTATAAAAATTGGTTAGTATTGGTTGCATTTTAATATCTTTTTCAATGCAACAAGGGAGAGGAGAGCCCAAAACTAAAAGTGTGGTGAAAATGGAGGGCATAGATTCACCATTTCAGTATCGATGTGAGCGGGAGTGGTTTTAAGGATAAGGTAGGCCGCACGAGCGTGTTTAGTGAACTAACAGGAAGCCTCCTTTTGGTGGGTCGTAATGTAAATTTGTAACGCTACCCTTAAAGAAAATAAGAGAGTTAAAAATTGTTTTTGAAAAATGAATCAAAATACGACATTGTGACGAATAATTGAAATCCATTATCAATGAATCTTTGTAAGTAGAGGAGATATTGCTGAAGTGGATCGATATCAACGCCCCATCCTTACCAAGACTACACATGAGTTAAAGATCCAAAATTATGATAGATCATTTTATGATGATATAATATCCCTCCTTCGGTAAAAATCTCTCCTTTGATTATATATTAAAAAATATATTATTAACTAAAACATTTATTTTGGAAAAAAGGAAAATTTCAGGGAATTATTGATGAAAAATGGAGTCACCACCAGGATTAGCTCTTTTGAAAATTATCATAGATTTAAGTTCGTACAGGTTACATACTTTTCATTTGGTTAATTAAATCAAATCATTCTTCTTATTTGCAACATGAATATCATCTACGTGTTTTAAGTGTATTTTTATGGACATAATGATGATACTAAATGGAATTAATTGATAGAGTTTGAGTTTTAGAGATACAAACATCGATAAGTGTCTCCAGATCTTGATGATTCTGCAAAACAATGTTAATTCGAAAGAAAGGATTTTTTGAAAAGAAATAGGATGTGAAAAAACCCATTTCAAGCTCAATTCTTCGTAAAGAATTCCTTTATTATCTCATCACCGTATAATAATATGTTTTTGACAATAAAAATGAACAACTATGGATCTTGGAACATCAAAATAATGTTAAAGGGAGGTGTGAGGACGAGATTTCCACCATCTCACATAACGATGATGAAGGCTCTTAAAGATGTTCTTTCAATGCTTGCATAACCGCAAGGGGCATTCATGTTGCTTGGGAGATGAGTTAAAGATGATTCAAGCTTTAAAAACATACCCGACACATCCAAAAGTACACGAAAAAACAAATAAGTACACAAGAACCATCCAAAATGGGACAAAAGGCACCACTAGACCGAACAATGAACACCCAAACTAGTGAGAAAGTTTGAAAATAAAATTCCACAATGTTGGGGGTGCCAATGTCCATAAGTGGCCTCGGTGCCCCCTCCTTAAGAGCTTGGACACACCTTTTATGAAGGTCCCCATCAATTAGGGTGTCAACACCCCTAAGGGGGGCCCAAGGCTGCTTTGAGGTAGTTATGACGATTACCCAAACTGGTTAATAACACTAAACCTTGTTTCACCCATTTTTTCTCCCATCATCTCCACTTTGTATTTGCATTTCAACTAACAAATCTCTTATATAAACCCCAAAAACTTCCTAAATTAATTCACAATAATATCCTTTCTATCTTTACCTTTCTAAAGCTCTCCCAAGAAGAAAAATATACTACAATTCTTATTCTTGAGCCTTCAAAGTTCGAATGGTCTCAGAGGAAGTGAATTGACGTAATCAAGCAATCTCAAAGTGGAAACTCTTGGAAAAGGTAAGCACTAAATTACAAACATCTTTTCATTTTTATTTATATGCTTCAACTTCATTTTTGAGTTAAGCCTCCTTGAGACATTAGGAGGCTCCTCGAGAGATAGGGGCTCCCATGTCTCATAATGCAATTATTTTTGTGTAAGTCTTATATAATTGGATTCTGCACATCTTAATCTTTATAAAACATCAAATATCACTCCATTTGGTTGAGTAGAAAAAAACTATGAATTTCTGGAGTTGTGGGTTTATACAAACCTTTCTATTTCGTAGTTAGTAAACTATTTTAATTTGTGACATTAATTAGCTCAGACCTTTACACAATGTGTGGATAATTTTCCTATAATCTAAGCATCACGAGGTTTTTGAAACATCAATGATCTATCAAAATGGATGATCAGTTTGAAAGTTATGATTTTTCAAAGTTGTAAGAACATTCGGTTTCCCAATTTTGTATACAGAGACATATTTGATTTATATGTTTGATTCATGTCTTTATAGAACATTTATATATTTTTCCCATGATCGAAACATCGTAAGAATTCCAAAACATTAAGAATAATCCAAAATAGATGATCGGTTGTAATGATATGATTTTCTAAAGTTTCTATTTTCAACATTTGAATTCTGCCAAAACTTTCTATAATTGAAGCCGTTGTTTACTTCTTTATCATTATCATTATCATTATTACACCTATACTAACATTGTGTTTTGTAGGATCCAATTAACAAAAAGTTTATTATCGATTATTTTTGAACTACATTGTTTTGCAGGATCATCAAGATTTGGAGGCGCGTAATCAATATTCGTATCTCTAAAACTCAATCTATTATCGATTATTCTTAAAGTAACGTTGCTTTGTAGAATCATCAAGATATAGAGGTACTTTTCAATGTTTGTATCTCTAAAAACTCAATCTCTTTCAATTATTTAATTTATTATCATCATTATGTGAATATAACACACCTAAAATACTTAGGTAATATTGGTATTGCAAATAAGAAAAATAATTTTTATTTAATTAAATCAATGAAAAGTATGTAAGCCATACGGACATGAATCTTTGATAATTCGTGGAAGAGCTATCCGGGTTGCAACTCAATTTTTCACCCTAATTCCCCAGAACTTTCTTTCAAAAAACCAATGTTATAATTAATAATATATTATTATTTAATATATTATCAAAGGAGGGATTTTTACCAAAAGAGGGATATTATATCATCATATGAATTATGATAATTTTGAATATTTAACCCTCTTTTTTTTAGCTGAGGATTGGGCTATGGTATCCATCCACTTAAGGGATACCTCCCCTACCTAGGATGACTCATCGGTAATGGATACAAATTATTTTCTAGAATATCATATGTTGATCTATTTCCAAAATCAATTTGCGCTCTTGTATTTTCTCCGAGAGTAGTATTTGAAATTTCTTTACGACCCATCCAAAGGAGGTTCCCTTGAGTTCACTAAACACACTCGCGCGACCTACCTTCTCCACAAATCTTTGCCCCCTCATAGTGACGACTCTGCTAGGAACTTTAATATATTCATTTTAAAAGCCCTTACTTTTATAAATAATATTTCAATTTTTTATGAATATATTATCTTTATGTATATTAAAATCATTGATTAAGTTAAACTCATGGTTCTTATTTACAACATATTATTCATTTGATGCATTTAGATTGTTTACTCTTTGACTACTAGTAGGATGAAAGTTTGAGTTGAACCCCATGGCACTAGCGATAATGGCCATTTCAACCTCATGGAAGCCTGAACATTTGGCGGTGGAAAACTCATTATATATCACATGTACTCCCCTCATTAGAACCCATTTAGGGAGAGGCTTGATATATATCGTAGCATAATTGGAACCATCTACATCAACAACTTTGCTGATTGAAGTTCCTCATGTAGTAAAGCTTAGCAACTACCCATAGGGTACAAAAACTAATATAAGCATGTACATTAAAGTTCTGCACTTTATTGTCACCTGATCCTTTACAAGATATAATAAAGCTACCCCACTAAGGGAAGAGAGAACAAATCATGTATGCACTATCGATGCTGAAGGGAGGACTCTTATGTGTTTACTTTTTACAATTTACTTTCTGCAAGTAACTTAGGTTGTAGTCGTAGAGTACATCACGCTCTCCTTACTCTATCATGCGTACCCTCATACCATAGGGATGTGGCGTTTCTCTAATATATAAAAGCTAGTTATTGTCATGCCACACCATGTTATATGCTTTTCCATGCTATGGTATGCTACTTCCTTTACATGTTGCCATGCTATATCGTACTATATGCTTTGCCATGCTACTTTCGCTACATATTGCCATACTTTACCATGTTATATGTGTTATTATGCCCTTGCCATGATATATCATGCTATTGTTTCTACATGTTGCCATGTTGTGACATCTTACACACAATGCCATGATACTTTACCATGTTATACATGTTGTTATACCATTGGCATACCATACATGGCTAGTTTCTCTACGCATTTCCCTACCATGCAATGCTACTTCCACTACAAATTGCCATGCATTAGTGTGTTATACGTGTTTCTATGCCATTACCATACCATACCATGCTAGTTTCTCTACACATTTCCATGTCCTGCCATGCTACATTCACTACACATTGTCATGCTTTGCCATATTATACGTGAGGCTTTGTCATTGTATTACTATGCCATGTTACTTTCTCAACCTAATACATCAGCACCTCCCTAAAGCTGACTCAAAAAATTGGATGTCATCCTCAACTATCAAAAGGACCAGTTACCCTCCTTAACTTGTCAAAAAGGACCAGTTACCCCCCTTAACTTGGCAAAAATGAACCAGTTAGCCCCTCAATGACATGTGATAAAATATGATTAGTTTGAAATTTCAAAGATGTCATTTTTCTTATTTTTCTCTTTCCAACCAAAAGTTGAAACGTGACTTTGAGGGGGAAAACTAGTGCATTTTTGCCAAGTTAAGGGGGTTAACTTGTCCTGTTTGCCATGTTGAGGGGGTAACTAGCCCTTTTGAAAGTTGGGGGTAACATCCAGTTTTCTGAGCCACCTTAAGGGGGGTTTTGATGCATTTGGCCTACTTTCTCAACACATTGCCATTGATATGTGATGTTATATGCTTTGCCATGCTATGCCATTCTACATGCTGCTGTGATATACTATTTCATATACTTTTCGATGCCATGCTATACTGTGTCATATGCTTTGCCATGCTACTGTCTCTACATCTTGCGATGATATGACGTGTTATACACAATGCTATGTTACTTTCTCTTCACATTATCATGTTTTACCGTGTTCGATATTCGCAAAGAATAGCATCCTAGTAGAGGTTCTGTACGAGCCAAGACCGAATTCAAAGCAGATGCAGGTATTGCGGGAATTGACGACTCCCATTAAAGAGTGGATAAGGTTTGATCAACTTTAGCTTTCACTTGCATACCTTATAACCTTGCTTTGCTTTCTAGTTATACTTTCTATTTCGAAGTTTTTGATATGTCTATGTGTCATAATGCGTATTTCATGCTAAGTCTTTTATGTTAATCAAGTTATATGCGTTGGCATTAATTTTAAGAGTAGTTTTGGGGTTAACAATATCGTTTATAATCACTGGATCTATGATATAATGCTGTTTAGTGAGCCAACATTTTTAGAATGGTAACTTGCTAAATGTGGCTATGTGAGAGCGACCCGTACTAAGCATAGTATTGATATTGTCTAGGTTTTCATAATTGTCTTATTTTGTTTGCGCTAGACTTAGAAAAGTTATTTCATGTGTTGCTCTGTGGCGAATTATTGAACATCTGAGTGTGTTGAACAGGTTTGTTAGATTAATCTAGTGTGTCATAACACCTTTGTTGAACTTGCATGTTTTCTCTACTATACTTGTTCATAGTGAAAATCCATTAACTTAGAGTCTATAATCTATCACATCTATATTTACTCAACTTTTCATTCTAATCTTCCTATCCATAACATATTCTCTAATCTATTTTTATTTTATTTACTTTTATGCTTGCCTAGTTATCTTTAGACCTGGTTCCTTCCCTGTGGGTTCGATATCTTTTAAAACTACATCGCAACTGTATACTTGTAGTTATCATCATTTTTCTATGCGATAAGGGGTATTGACAACACCTACATTTATTTGTGAATAAGTTTTTGGCACAGTTATTAGCCAATAGTTCACGAGATTTTGGAACCATATTTGATTAAACATATCAATAGAAAAGTGGCGAACATAAATGCCGGAAGTTTCCTTTGCAAAATTCTCATCTTAACTTATTCTTCAAAATCTCTTCTCTTCATAGCTTTTAACTTCCCATTTAAAATAGTTTCTAGATGTTTACAAACCATGATTTCGAACATTGAAGCGTGAGATTAATCCTTACAAACTTATTTCTTCAAGAAGATCTGTTTGAGAGAAGAGCGCGTGAGGTGTAATGTGAAATCTTGATATTGGTTGAGTTGTTGACTATGTAGAGTAACGCAAAGACACTAAAAATAGTGCATGTAAGAAGATGCCTATTTATCTAGGACACTTGTTAGGAATCTCCAATATTTTATACTAACACCTTTTTGAAGTGAGGACCATAAGAATATCTATTTGATTTTAGTGCTTTTTACCTGAAAAGCTTCAAAGGGAATATTTTATCTTCATAGACAATGTTAAATGCACAAGTGTTATATAATTCTAAGTGTCTCATATACTCATCTTCTATTAAATAAAAGCTACTTAGGATAGCTGAGTTATATCACCTTAACCATGTTGCACTCAACTTCTTTATCATTTGTTACAATAAGTTATAACTTAATTAGAACTTAGTCAAACTGAGTTGTTTATCCGTAAACAAACTCAAGTAAACTTGTCTAATAAGGAGTCTACTTAATACCCAATGAACTTCACTATCCTAATCAGTTCTAAAATGTTTAAGTATTGTGAAGTACTATTAAATTGGGTTTAACAATCTCTCCCATTTTCGAACAGATAACAAACCAGGTAATATAAGAAATTAATTAAATAAATAGCTTATGGATAAAAGAATATGTGATAAGTGATTTAAGACTCCCCATGCTGAGCAAACTCCTTGGATAGTATGGACTCCCCCATACTGAATGGATTTCCTTCAAATTGTATTAGCTCCCCCATAGTTGGAGAATTTTTCTTTAACTTGGGACTTTGTCTTACTCAGCTTCTTCTTTCAAGATGGTCTTGGTTAATTCATGCAATATTTTAAGAGCATAACTAACACAACTATGTAAGATGTTAAGAAGTTATTAACTTTGATAGAATATTGTATTTTTTCATTAATATTAACTTAGTTAGTATGGTGGTGGTGTCATATACTAAATTTTTACAAATTACAACAATTATAATATTTTCAATACAATGATCTATCTATGGGACTTTGGGTCACGCTGATAAGATTGATTATGAGAAGATGAACCTCCACCTTTAGAATGTTGTTGATGTGGTTGCTTCAATGGATGTTGTGGTCTTGGTGAAATGTTTTCTCTATGATGTTGGGCTTCCTTACGAGCATCTTTAGCTACTTTCACCCCTTTGATATTTGTTCCACCATAATTTGGTTAAGATAGGTATTGAAAGAGTTGATTGTAGTCTACAAGTGCTCTTACTTCCCAATGATCGCTGGTGATATCTATTGCTTAAGCTGCTCTTTCCCTTTAGTTGAGAGAACCTCTTGCTCATTAAATTCTTGTACCAACAAATGATGAAACCTGGTGAGATGAGCGATCTAGTCAAATCTCTAGAAAGCAAACTATAAAAAGCACTACATAAGACCTTTAAAATTAATTACTAATAAGGTGATCTTCAATTTAGCTACCATATAAACCATCCTTGGACACATTAGGTGAATGGTCTTTGCTGTGTAATCTATGTCATGAGCATCATGTGTTCGAGTTATCACCAAGTGTTGTACTTTCTATTGAAGGTCATTGATGTAATCCTTTATGGCATGGAGCTTGCTTGTGTATAGTGAGAACATTATTGGGGTTGATTAACAAGGTAAGCTCAAGGAACAGGTTGCCCATACCATCGATCAAAGCCTTTTAAGTACCCTCATTGAATCATCATTGTTGGTCTTGATAAGAGCGTAAGCTGAGTCCAATTTATCACTTATCGCATCCATGTTCAACACAAGCTTTTCTATCTTCTTCACATCTTCATCCACCATCTTTATAATTCCATCAACGTTCTTTTCATAAGGAATCATTAGCTATGACATCTTCTCCATCACAGTGCACATGTTGCGCCCAAGATCCTTATTTACATATAGGTACTTTGACACTTGATCTATCTTGTTGTTTGTGATAGTTTTTATTTTAGCATGATCTTCACCAAACTTGTGAAACTATGTAGTTTGAGTTGCTAGTGTGGCATTTAGACTACTCAGCTATTTTTAAGGAACATCTATGCAGCCTTTACCTTACATTCTACTGTATTCGCAATAACAGTTGAGATTAAACTAGAAGATACAGTTGCATTGAGCTGAGCTGCAAAGTCAGTCAGCCCATCAATTCTTGTGACAATAGCCATCCAACATAGCATTAGTTTTGAGAGGTGGAAATTTCTTCCTTGCCAGTTCTCTAATCTTAGCCATTATGGTTGAATCAGCCAAGTCCTCTTAGAGTGGTTTGTTGTTGGACAGAATTGCTTCCTCGGCCACAAAAATTTTCCTTGGTAACTTCATCACTTGCTTTTCCTTATTGAGTGTAGTTCTCAACATCACAAACTTCTCTAATCAAAGGGATAAGAAAGGTTGTGGATGGTTGTGAAGAAAGGTTTAGTATTGAAGATGTGGTTTGCACAAATGAATTAGAAGAGGTAGAAGTTTGTTTAGATTTTATAGGAGAGGAATGAGAGATGTTTGAGTTTGTGGAGGTGGTGGAGAAGGGATTTGTGGTACCTGTTGGTTGGTTGATTGACTCAAGGATGGGTCAGCCTCATGTAACTCAGTCTGAGTATGAAGTGACTCAGTTTGGTGAGTGAGATTGGGGGCTTGGATTTTTTCACAAGGAAGAGCATATTCTTCCTAACTGATGACCTCTACATCATCATCATCCTTGCCGCTCAAAATAGGAACAACCCTTCTTGGGAAAACTATGGTAGATCTCTTCCTATAAACTCCCTTAGCCTTGGAGATAATTTTCACAACTTTTTTAGCAACGCTAGGACTGATAGTGTCTTTTTACTCTTTGGCCTTCTTAAAATATTGCTTCCCTTACCTCTTTAAACTTCTTTTTCTTTTTTCGTAACTCCTCTCTCATTTCCCTAACAGACATGCCTTGAATTCTCTTCATAAAATCTAGAGGAGGAAAAGGTAGGGATGGCTCAGTCTCTACTACCTTCTTTTACCTCTTTTGTAGATTTGGACTCAACTTCCCTTTGAGCCCTTGCCTTTAAGTTTAGCTTGTTCTTGTCTCATCCTTGGGATTGAGTAAGCGTAACACTTGCCCTTGGTTTTGCTGGACTAGCTCTAGTCCTTTGATCCCCCACCTTTGCTTTTAGTCTGTTTGGAGTAGAGGCGGTAGAGTTTTGAACCAGCTAGGCTGAAAGAGGCACCTTTTCAATACTCCCTTCACTTGAGTCCACATAGTCCATAGATAATTAATCTTCATCGTCTTTGAGGATGTTCTCAAGAAACACAAACGGCACCACCTTTGCCTTCTTCAACTTGATGTCTTAGGCCTTGGTATAACTTTCATGAACTTGTTGTACTTCCACTTTTTTAAGTAATGGAAGTCCAAGCTCTTCTTTAGTAGCTCAATGATCTCTCCACCCCCTTCCATGAACTTTGAAATTTCCATCCTTACTACTGTGAGCGAGCGACACGGAGCAGTGGGACGAGAGCGCGCGGGTTCATAGGCGCGGTCAACCGGGGTGTTTTGAAAAAGGAAGAAAAGGCACAGGGTCTGGGACCCGGGAGAAAAAGGTTAAAAAGAGAAAAAAGGTTAAAATGTTTAAGATCGATTCGAACCCGAATCCACCATCTCTCAATGTGGAGTCGCCACATGGATTAGCTCTTTCCAAGAATTAAAGTCCTGTGAGGCTTAACGTTCGGGGGATGGCCCACCAAGACACAAAGATTCGGGTCTAAGATAAGTTGCTTATTTCTTAAGTGATCATAATATATTACATCTATAGAAAACCAATTTCTTTTAATTGTACATATTCTCACTAAGGTCATTTTTGGGTTAAATGCATGATTCATGTATTGCGGAATAATAAATCATTCACAAAGCGGAAAAATAAACAATCCAAAAAACCGTAAGTAAATGCGAAAAAATAATGAAAATTACAAGGCTTAAAAAATCGGGGGATGAAACCGCCCGCTATCCGATTAATTACATTTTTCGTAAAAAAATATGTGCAATACCCGAAGGAAAATAAATCCTAAACATACATCTAACCTGCATCCACAAAGGTTAGCACAGGGGAAAACACGTATGTTCGATTTGATTTTGACGGGGCCCGTGTGGCCTAATTAAAACATCGGCAATTTAAAGTTGTTAATTTAAATAAAAACAGTTCATTTATTTACAAGTATGTTGGTCAATTTTATTAGTGAAAATGACCGCATGCCAAAAGGTGAGGTCTATTATCCGGGAATATATTTTATTCCCTTCGTGGGGGTATCTTGTGAGGCTTAACGTCCGGGGGACGCCCACCAAGACACAGAGATTCGGGTCCGGGATAAGTTGCTTATTTCTTAAGTGATCACAATATATTATATCTACAGAAACCATTTTCTTTTAATTGTACATATTCGCACTTAGGTCATTTTTGGGTTAAATGCATGATTCATGTATTGCGGAATAATAAATCATTCACAAAGCGGAAAAATAAACAATCCAAAAAACCGTAAGTAAATGCAGAAAGTAAATGAGGAAAATAAAATTTCAAGGCTTCAAAAATCGGGGGATGCAACCGCCCGCTACCCTATAAATTACATTTTCCGTATAATATGTGCAGTACCCGAAGGAAAATAAATC
>CATIWQ010243185.1:0-29282 GCA_949673415.1 Euphorbia schlechtendalii | reverse complement strand
ATTTATACATTAAATTTATAATTATTTTAAGTTCCTATATTTTATCCTATTAAATTTGTATACTTGATTACAATAAATGTTACTAAATATTGAAGATTTTATGTAAACAATGCAATTATATTAAAAATTTAAACATATTTTGATCCACTTTATATTTTTTTAACTTAGTTTAATAAAAAAAATTTATAACAAAAAAAATATTCATGGGCTTGGGCCGGGCTTGGGAATGACCTTGTAAACTCGGCCCGAGCCCGAAGTCCTAAAGTATGGGCTTGGGTTAGCATTTTTTGTAAATAAACCTGCCAAGCTCGACCCGGCTCGGCACGCCTGACAAACAGGTCTACATATCACAAACTTAGAATTGGTTGCAAAAGTAAACAAAAAAGAAACCGAAATAGTGCAAGATGATTTAATTATATAAAAGCAATAGTATACAAAGGAGAATAAATTTCATATAATTTAACATTATCTTCAAGCTGAGTGTTATTCTTATTTTTAACACTTTTTCAATAAATCCAAGTCACAGTGCATACACAACAAACAAACTAAATTATATTGATCCTAGGAATCCAATGAATTCCCGTTGCGAACAAAAAGTAGGCCACCGTAACCACAGGAGACAGTTCATTGAAACCATTCTAAACATATCCAAAAACAGTTGAACTTTACGAAACTGCATTTGTTTCTGGCATTTCATCGAACAGCTTGCGTGCTTCATTCATCAGCCCATTATAATAGTACCCGCTAATAAGACTAGTCCAACAAACCACATTTTGAATTAGCATTCAAGTTTCATTTCCCCAAACTTTGAGTATGCATTAATTAATAAATGAACTGATGACATAAACATCAGAGCATCGCCCAAGTTTAATTCAAAAATCTTACAATACAGAATTCACAATAAACTGAGAGACACACCGAAGAGAATATAAATTAGATGGGCCAAATCTGTAATTATAATTCATGTTTAAGTTCATTCCCCTAAGGTTGAGCTAAAAAATCAATAAACTGAGAAAGAATTACAGCACTCACAGGAAACACTACATACCTCAATTAATTGAAAATCAAACTCCATAGAAAAATCCTCAGTTACAAATAGAAGAATAGAAACGAGATTGATTTCAGTTCCGCCGATAACTGATTCATGATTGCTCTAGACCTGAAATCGAACAGAAAACGAGATGAATAGATGAAAGAATTCGTCAAACAGAAACAAGTGAAATCGAGAGAATGGGATTTTGATTTTGCCAAAATTTCCAGATCAAGGAGCAGAAACTCAAGGTTTGCTGGTTTATAAACGGCGTATAACTAAGATTTTGAAACAGTAAAAAGTCACGGAAGATATTATAAACTTGGTGAACCAATTTTGTAAATATGATACAGGTTTAAGCCTAACCCCTAAAAATCCCAATAATTATTTTGATAAAAAAGTTGGTAATGAGAACAAGGGCAGGTAAAGTGGTTTTCCGGTGAGTGGGTAAGGCGATTGCCCCACTCAGCCATACCATGTCACCGCCTATCTTATGATATATAAAAGTGTTACAAGTAGAAAGGGTACAATCCGTCACCCCCGGGACCTTAATATGCCCATTTTTTATGGGAATAGTTTGGATAAATTAATTGGAGAATGTGCCCTACACGATCGAAAGTCAAAGTGGCACAACTGAAGTATATATGAGCTTGGTTATTATATTAAAGGGTGTTTATCAAAATATGTCTGTTTTCCTAAAATATTTAGGTCTAACGTTTACCTATTTACCTATAAGAGCAATTCAAAGAATTAGTTTGACAAACCAAACTATAACGTGAAACTTATTTACGGTTTCATGTTCTTCTTATAGCATCCATAAGCTTTGAATTTCGATTTTAAATCTCAATCTCATTCTTTCTTTCTGTGATTGATCCAAGTTCTGATCTTGATTGCTCTATTTTTCTTTTTTCAAACTGTTTTTGACTGCAATCCAAAGCTTTGTTCACCATTTTTTTTTGAAGAAATTCAATCTTGATTTTTTTGAAACCGTTTCTCATTACGATCCAAGCTCCGATCGTGATTTCCTCCTCTTATCGTTACTTCTCTTCCATTCTCTGTGTCAACATATGTGCTCTTCCACTCATCGGCGCTGCTCCTCTAGTCGTTGCACCTCTTCTTGCAATTTCTTCTTGTTCTTCTAATTCTTTTGGTTCTGTTTGGTTCCATTGAAATTGACATGATTTTATCAATGGGAAAAAGATGAGTAGAGGAATTAATTCTTTCGTTCCCTCAATTCGATTTCTAACAGATTTCTGACATTTTGCATTCCAACATGATTTTATGTAAAGTGTTTTACTAGGTTTTTAGTAGATTTTTGACATATTTGAGTTGAAACATATAGTATTTGAAAAAAAAACAATTTACTAAAATCCTATTAGAATTCTCGTATATGACATATAAACGATTTACTAGGTTTTTTTAATAGATTTTTATTTTTAATAGATTCTAGCATATTTCTAATCTATTCCTAACATAAAAGACGATTATGTAAATAAGTTTCAGAAAATTGTACTTTTGTAAAGTTATATTTTGTAAATATTTCGTGTGAACAGAATAATCATGTAACTAGCTCTATATTAAAACCTAAACCTGGCCCGTTCAACTCAAAATATTAATTAATATTCAAAAAATATATATTAATTTTCTATAAATATATTAAAAATTTTCAATTTTCTCAGTATTATTTAACATATGAACTCAATATTTTACGAATGCATTTGCAATTATTTTTTTATAGATATGTTTTAGTAACAAATATTTTGATTTTTTTATAAGAAAATTAATTGGTAAACTTACGAGCTGGATTTTGATTATCTTACAAAGACCAGCACGATCGAGCCAACCTTTACTGCATATAGGTTGGACCGGATTAAGTTAATAATCTTTTAGTTAGGTCTAATTGAGCCAAGTCCGAGCTCGGCTCAACTTGGCCATGCCCAAAACTAGTTTCAAGAGATAAGTATATTTCCTTTACATTAGTTGTTTTTGATGATTATGATAAATTGAAAAAAGGTACTTTGTAAAAAAATTTAAAAAACCTAGAAGTAGGAGTTTGTGGTCTTGTGGGTTAAATACTAGCATATCGAAGTTATTCATATTTACAAAAAAATTAAAATATCAAAGCCTTTCCATTTAATGATAAAATATAAACTTAATGCATTCACATCCCCTTGAACTTGTTCAAAAAGGGCTGTTGTCACCCTGAACTTTGAAATGTGACAGATAGCCCCCTGTACTTGTCTAAAACGCGCTAATTTACCCCATTGTAAAAATATCGACTTCAAGAACAAGAAGATGAAAATAATGGGCCAAGAATCGATACAATATTATGATTAATTGAAGAAAATATTTAGAACAGAGATGAAATTTTGAAGAAAATGAAGAACATATATTAGGGATTTCGAATGGTAAGAATTAAAATATTAGAGATTTTTTTTATTCATTTTTATTTCACCAACATACTTCAAATTTGTGTATTTTGATGGTCATCCACGTAGCAAACTAGGTCAGCACAAGGGGGTAAAGTGACGCGTTCTAGACAAGTACAGGGAGCTATTTATCACATTTCAAAGTTCAGGATGTCAACAGTCCTTTTTGAACAAGTTCAAGGGTGTAGATGCATTAAACCTAACATGTATATTTAAAAGTTTTTTCTTACAAAGTATATAGAAACGAAGCAAAATTTTATTAAACAACTAATACATTAAAGTATAAAATTTAAGATCTTGCAGATAGAACCTCACTTACAAGATCTTTTAAAGCTTTAACAGACGAACCTTTATCTTTCACAGAATCTTTAATCAGTTCCCCAATTTCCATTGCCTTTCCCCTCAATTCCTTCCCTTTCCCATTCTCATCCATCACTCTCTCTATCACATTCTTCACCTCTTTCGCCTGGATTCGGCTCTCCAATCCTCTCGCCAATTCAACACTCACACCCATTTCCTCCACCACCATTTTCGAATTATAGCCCTGCTCTGCCGCCAATGGCCACCCGATTATCGGCACCCCTCGACTCAAGCTCTCCATTATCGAATTCCAGCCGCAATGGCTCACAAATGCCCCTGTCGATTTATGTGACAGTATCTCAACCTGAGGTCCCCAACTTCTAACTAGAATCCCTTGTTTCGTTCTAGTGATTCGGTTTTCGAATCCTTCTGGTAGCCATTCTGGTTTGAATTCGGCTTTCCTGTCGAAACCAACTGGTGGCCTGATTACCCATATGAATGGCTTTTTGCTCTCCTCTAAGCCGTTTGCTAGTTCCAGCATTTGTGCCAGACTTATGCTGTTTTGTGAACCGAATGATATGTACACGACTGAATTTGGTTTCTGTGAATCGAGCCAGTTCAGGCATTTCTGTGCTGGAATTTCAGGCTTTTTGGTGCTTTGGATTGAACCTTTTTCAGATGAATTATTCAACGTAGGTAATGGAATAAGAGGGCCGATGCTCCAAACAGGGATTTTCACGAATTTTCTAAGTAAATCCAGTCCTAAAGGCTCAATTTCTTCTACTGTATTGCACAACAATCCAAATGACTGCAAAGAAAGTGAAATCTGCGTTTGCATAAACTTGGACCACACATCAGTACCATCTGCATTACGTACGAACTGATGCAATTGAGTTAAATGAAAACGGTAATTTTCAGGAAACCCTAGAACCTGGAATTCGTCGGAATCAGCTTTCCGGTGAGGGAGATTCAGCCAAACGGAGAAATAGGCCAAGCTTCCGTAAGCACCGCCGGTGGAGAAGCTGAGATTAACAGTTCCGACGCTATTCGCTACACCATTCGCCCAACCGAAGAAAACATCCGAAATCACACAAATCGGAGGTTTTCCCTCTTTTGCTACAATATCTAGCAGAAGATCTCGAACTGGAATCTCGAGAGCGGTGGAAGATGCGAAAAACTGTCCGATTAGATCCAACGGCAAGTTCTCGGAGTTCTCAGTGTTGGCTGGAAGGCCGAATTCGGCGGCGGCGGTAAAGGGAAGCTCGACGAAATGGATATTAGGTATTGAACCGGAATTTGAACGGAGGTAGTTGATATTGAGAGGAGTGTTAGCAATGGTGATAGTGAAACCAGTAGATTCGTTGATTTTCTTTGCCAGAGCTAGAAAAGGAATGAGATGGCCGTGAGCCATGAATGGCAGCATGACAATGTGTTCTTCACTGGAAGCCATTTTTGCAGAGCTTTCTTTTTATTAGTAATGATGAAGAAAAAGGTTGCTCTGTTACTTGTAACGAGGGAAAACTTAAAAAAAATGTACTTTCTGTCTCGCTCGTTTGCACACCGGAGCCTCAAAAATTATTTTTCTATAAACTATCTAGCACGGAAACGGAAATCGACACGGAAATGGAAACGGGAAAACGTCATTTTTAAAAAATATAGGTTTGAAAATTGTGGGAAAACGCGTAAATAATAAAAATTTAGGGGTATATTCATAAATATGAAAAATATAAAATTTCGTACATATTATTTCATTCTTATATAAAATACTAAAAAAACATGAATTTTAAAATAAATTTATTGATTATAAAGCAAATATACATAAGTAATGGTTATTTCAAAACATTAAACAATAGTAAATATGGTTATCGAAGACAATAATGTTTCATGAAATTTGAAAGTTGTGTCATATTTACTAAATCGCAATAATGTAAGTATATAAAATAAAATAAAACAAGTTTTTATAATATAATAATATTATTAATAATATAAATAATGAATTGGGGTTTTAAAGTCTTAGTAATTTGAATATATTAGAAAGTTTAGTTTTGTGAATGAATTAAAATTGAGTATTTCGATATGAGGAATTGCTAAGAAACGGTTTCCGGAAACGAGTTTTCAACTTTCATTAATTGCAGAAACGGCCCGGATTTGTTTCGTAGGGGTTTCCGTTTCCGAAACGGATGGGAAACGCGGAAACGGTATATCGCAGGAGTTTCCGTGCTTCCTAGTGTATAAGGAATGGATGATTGCAAAATTTTTGTAAAAAGGATCTATGATTACATAATATTTACATTGAAAATTTTAAGTATTTAATAATTTAACTTATTATTTAAAATTTATACGTAGAAATTAAGTAATTTTCAAAAATTTGGTTTTTATGATTTTTAAAATTTTTTTTATTATTTAATTAAAAAATATTTGCTTTGTTGAAAAAATTACAAAATTTATCAGTATTGTGTAAATTATATTTATATTAACCATCACACAAAAATTCAAAAAAAAAAAGAACAAAATTACACATTTTTATAACATAATTTAATATTGAGAATCCTTTATTTATAAATTTTTTGAAACCACAAATCCCTATTACAAAAATAATTTCTCAGACACTGTTTTACAAACGAGTGAAATCACATCACATTTTTTTTTAAATTTGCCCTTGTAATTATTCAAATTTCACATGTCAACCTTTACATTTCTGAATTATTTTATATAATTAACTAGTTGAAGATATTCAACTTTTCTGTTATTAGCGAAACAAGTAAAATGAGGTAGATTCCGAAAAAAATGTTGTCTCTAATTGTGTGTTCTTGCACATCTTTTATCAAATTTTGTCATAATTAACCAGACACGTGGGAGAGATAGCAGGAGGAAATTAGGAGTGTTTCTCAAAACTTCTCCTTTTCAACTTTTAACTTAAAAGTATATTTTAAAGAGATTTTAACTTATAAGTTCGATAATGAAGTGATTCTGATAACTTTTTTTTAAATAAGACAGAAATTAAAAGTAAGTCAGACTTACTTCTTAAAAAAATCACTTATAAGACATAAGTGATTTTTGAAAAGTTTTGAGAAATATCTCATTAATAAAATTTAACACAGGACAAAATCTAAATGGAAAACACACAAATGAACTCATAATTATCATTATTTCTTTCCAAGTTAGTTTTGTTTTGCTAATATGTTTACGAATCAAGTTGCACGTGTCGTCACTCAAGCTCATAATTCTTTGACACATAGAGGATAATGAAATTTGTACCTTCCTCTCATTTAAGTTGAAACTGATCCTATTATCATGGGCTAAGTTTACACTATTCAATGTGAGACACTAACATCTGAACAACCTTCGATAATGTACTGGCAAAGCCTTCATACATGCCTTGCCAAAGACTTTAAACCTTGAAGCGCATAAGAACAACGAAGAAGCAAGAACATTTTGAAAACTTGAACAAACTTTACTAAAGCTTACAAAGTATTTTACAAATTTCGGAACACTTTCCAAGCTATCTTAGTTTTGACTTTGCAATATTGGACACAAAATGAGGCGTGTTTGGTTATTTACAGGCCATCCACCTCCTTAACCAGTGGTTAGGATTGTTTCTCTAGAGAAATCTATGATCTAATGGCAAGAAACATTAATTTTAGAGTTTTCTTACAATACAATATCGTAAAAGCAAAGTCAAAGGTAGCTTGGAATGGTATAGATACATTCTACACAAATTCAGTCTGTTTTAGTGGTTCCTATATCCTTTTGCAACACTCTCAAGAGATATTGCCGACACTCTGGTCGTTGCGAGAAAATTTTTTAACTCTGCAAGGAATTTTGCAAGGAAATATAATGTACCTTGTTGCGTCCTGCCCGCTTGCCTATTTTCAGGCCCAAATAGCCAATTTAGTATTTTTTTGGTTTATCTTCATATTTTCTCGCATAAAACTTAGCACGATGCCTCAAAAAATTTTCCACGAAGTTTGATCCATGAAGTTTGACCCTCATGTGAATCCGGTATTGACCATCTTAGAATGTCTTTGTGCGATATTCCCTTTTGCATGTCTAACCTCACAAAATTCCCAATTCACGAGCTCTTCGAAATGTAATTCATAACAATTTTTGGGACAAAAGTGATGATCCATATCACTTGTTATTGATAATTGAGTTCTATTTATTCATGATAATATCATTTAGTTTGAGTATGATAATATCATTTAGTTATCTAAAGGTAAGAACATTAATAATTAACAACTTATGAATATAAGTAAGCCATAATAAGCGGATATTCTATATTGCCCTTCCACACTTAAAGTATTCTTTTTTATTTTTCCCCAATTGATTTCCATTTTTTTGTGAAAGAAAAACTATATTGTTCATGAACACGCAATGCATTAACTAAACAAAATCATACTTTACTTTATTCATGTGGACAGTGTTCCTCCAACAATACATTGCATTTAATGTATGAAATACTTAATTAACCCCTAAATTTAACACCTTTCATCATTCTAACTTTGAAAAATTTCTGCCACTCTCCTAAACTTAACAAAAGTATACTCGTTAGCCCCCTCAATGTTACATTTCACATTATGATTGGTTTGACTTTTCAAAGTTGTTAAAAATTTATATTTCTCTCTTCAATCAAAATGTGACATGTGGCATTGAGGGGCTAACGAATGCATATTTACCAAGTTTATAATGCTAATAGAGACTTTTCAAATTGAGGATGATAAGTGATGAGATGTGTGATGTTAATATTTATGTCCATTTAATTTTAACCGTATATTCTATATTTTGTGAAATGATGCTTACTTTCTTTTCCTTTTTTCGGTAAAATCCTTAAGTAGTTATGCAAGTTCTAACTGCGGCATATTTCTAGTAACTCTAATAGATTCAATAAATTGTTTTCCACACTAGTATTCTTTTAATTTCCCCCCTAAGTGATTTCCATTTTTTTCAGAACTATTCATTCTATATTAATTTTCTAAAATAAAAAAGTTCTTTATACTAGAAAAAATCAAATGATTAATTTTTTTTTCTGTTCATTTGATACCCGTAGTCAACCGACTTTTATATTGTATGGACACGACAGTGAATTATTTAAACAGAATAATACTTCACTTTATTTATGTGGACAGTGTTGCACCAAGCCACCAACAATAAATTGCACTTAAGTGTATGTGCTATATCTTCTGTTTTGTCAATTTTACGAATTTCTCAACTTTATTACACTCACTTTCTTTTCTTTTTTTCATTTGTATTAAATACATTAGTGATGGTTTTTTGTTTTGTTTTAAATTCATTAGTGATAGAAAAATAAGAGCTTCGGAAATTTCCATCACTTTTGTTTGATTTGAAGTGTAACTAATTTATTTGGTTATCTCTAGGTTTGAAATCAGGGTTTAATTGAGTGGTGTCGGGCAAAAATATATTCCCCATCCTCATCGGGATTTTGGAGAATTTTTTTTCCCATTCCTCACCGGGATTCTTCAATTCTTCATTTTAATTAAACAAATCTAAAATTATTTTAAGTTTCATAAAAAAAAAATCCGTATCAACATTTTAAAAAAAATATCAAAGTAAATTTATTTTCAATAATACTCAATGTCAAATATATTTGAAAGTTTAAAGTATAAAATAAGAAATTTAATAAAACAATCATTAAACATTAGATCATGAAATACATTAATGTTCGACAATCAAACTATTCTTGTGGAATTGTAAGGTCGTAATTCAAATCCTACAATCAATAAAAATTGATAAAGTGTCATCTTATTTCTAAGAAAAAATAAAATGTAAAATAAAATAAAATTTTAGAATGAAATTTAAAATTATAAAATTAAAGATATTTAATAAACATTCATTGCATATTTCATATGACTAGAAATATTTTAATTAAATGGATTACATTACAAAATGATTAGTATAAATATAGCAAATAGTTTGACTTTTCGGGTAATATTCGGGGATTCCTCATTGGATTTATTGGGGTTGGGTTCGGAAATTATCGAGTTGGGAAATGCTTTCTACATTCCCATCCCCATTAAGGATTTAGGGATTAAAAAATCATCATCCCCGTCCCTTGGAGATTCTTATCGGGGAATACCCATCCCCATTAGTTCGAGGACTCCCCGCCCCACTTTCAACCATAACTATTTCTCAAGTATTTTTGGTTTTGGGATGTGTTCTTTGTGATGATCACATACAACCAATTTCAATGCTCTCTCTAACAATGTGACAATCTACTTTCACATGTTTAGTTCCCTCATGAAACACTAGATTCTTGGCAATGGAAAATTGTCACAATGAAGTGAGATTGGTTGTTGCAGTGGTAAGCAAAAATCCTGAAAGAGATAACTTAACCACTTTATCTCAAATGTGGTTTGGCCCATACTCCTATACTCAGATCATGTAGTTAATCGACTAACAGTTGTTTGCTTTTTTCTCTTCTAAGAGATAATTGATTTGCCAAAAAACACAATATCTTGTAAGTGACTTCCTTGTGATTTTGCATCTTGCCTAGTCAGCATTGTGAGCTTGAAACCAGAGTTAGAAGGATAAATCAAACCATAATGTAATGTTCCCTTGATTTATTTGAGCAAGTGAACAGTTGCTTGATAGTGATGATGACAAGGAGCTTGCATGAACTAACTCAATTGTTAACTTTCATGAAAATCATTGCCAAATTGTTGGTTATAATCCTTTACCACTGGGCTTTAAACTTGTCAATAGAGCCATCAGTTGCATATTTTACCCTATAAACCCATTTAGAAGCTATTGGTTTCTTTCCAACTAGAAGTGGAGTGATATACCTACCATGTCTTATTTATTTCAAGAGCTGAAATTTCTGCATCCATAGCAGCTACTCACCTAGAGTCTTTGCAGGCCTCTTTATAAGATTTTGGTTCCTTCTCTTTCGAAATATGTGAAAAGAAAGCAAAGAAATCTTTTGGCAAAAATACTGAAGAGATATAGTCAACAGTTCCATATAGCTTCTTGACTTACCTAACTGGTATGGTATTGGTGACCGTTAACAAGGCAGTTGGGACCGAAGTATCTTTCCTTTGTGGAACACTAATTTGAATTTCAAAACCAGCATCATCATTGGTAATTGTAAAGGAAATATTTCTTTTTGGAATTGCACATCTCTTGAGACAAACAATTTTTTGGTTTGTAACTAAAACCTACCAGCCTTTCTAACTAGAGGAGAATCCAAGGGAAACTACAGCATGAGATCTCTTTTCTAGTTTATTCTTATGTGGGCGATTGTCATTATAGAAAAAACTACAGCCAAATTTTGAAATGTGACAAATCTGTTCCTTCACCATATAAAATGTAATGAGGTGACTGTTAAGCATGATGTATGCCCTAGAGGTAATTAGGACGATATATCTTAATTAGTTATAATATACAAATAGTTTCAGATTATTATTATTATTATTAATAAAGGCATATTTGTTATTTATCAGTGCTTTTGTTTATATCTATGTATCTCGCTGGTATCATATATATATATATATATATATATATATATATATATATATATATATATATATATGAAGTCCGTGACCACTTCATAGCGTAAAAGTGTGAGGACATAGTGGGAGCTATGTGGTGTGAGAACTGCACATACATGTTACTATGAATAGTCTAAATATCTATAATCATAGTTTCATTGAGACTGAACATCAATGAAGGGGACAGACTATCATGTGTAGGCTTACTCCTTGGATTAGATCTAAGCAGTCGATCTCACGAGCTGAAGCTGGTACCTTGAGTTAACACATGAATGTATTCGGGTTATACATTAGAGACCGCTATAAGACACACTCTAGAAAAAACTATATCCATGTGTTGGTGTCATATCTTATTGCAGTAGCAGTACAAGTATCCTCTTTGAAACAATTAACACAGGTAAAGAAACCCCAACTCAACGTATAGAGTGGGTGTAATTGCATATATATAATACTAGGGTTTTACATATACAAGGTGTATTTACATTCATGTCCTCCTATACATAATATGCAATATCATCCCCCCGCAAGTTGAGCTGGGTTGTCGACCACAGCCAACTTGTTACGTAGTGATTGGAAACGAGACAAGGAGAGGGGCTTTGTTAAGACATCCGCGACTTGATCATCCGTGGGAATGTACTTGACAATAAGTGTTTTGGATGCTACACGTTCACGAATAAAATGGAAGTCAAGTTCCAGGTGCTTGGTGCGGTTGTGAAATACCGGATTGGCAGTGAGATAAGTCGCACTTAGATTATCACACCATAGCGTAGGTGGACTACGCAATGACAACCCAATATCACGGATTAGCATGGCGATCCAACTGAGTTCCGATGTGGCTGTTGCAAGGGCGTGGTATTCCGCTTCGGTGGACGAACGGGAAACGGTTCGTTGTTTCCGAGAGCTCCAAGAAATCAGATTGTTTCCGTGAAAGATTGCAAAGCCTGAAGTGGATCGCCTGTCATCGGTATCACCTGCCCAATCACTATCCGAGAAGGCTTGAAGTTGAATGTGAGGCTGTGGATCATAGTGCAACCCGTAGGTAGGTGTATCTCGCAAGTAACGTAAAATTCTTTTAAGGGCTTGCCAATGACTATGCAACGGAGACTACATGAACTGAGCAATTTTGTGTACCGCAAAGGTGATATCGGGGCGAGTAATGGTCAAATACTGAAGGCCTCCGATAAGACTCCGAAACAACGTATAATAGTCAAAAGGGGGGGTTGCCTCTTGTGCTCAAAGTCATGGCGGGACTGGCCGGGGTTTGCACTCCCTTAAACTTTGATAAATTGGCCTTGGATGAGAGATCTTGAATATATTTATGTTGATAAATAAACAAGGAACCACCATCACGGTTAAACTCAAGGCCAAGAAAATATGAAACGGGGCCAAGATTCTTTATGGTAAAAGCCGACTGAAGTGAGGTGATGACAGCAGCCTCGAGGGTCGGATTGTTGCCTAGAATGAGCAAATCATCAACATAAATTGAGCAAAAGATGAGTGAGGTATCCTTACGGAACCAGTATAGGTAGGTGTCGGCCTTGAAGGCCTGAAAGCCATAGTCCACCAACGCCTGAGTAAGCTTTTTATGCCACATATGAGGCGATTGCTTGAGTCCGTAAAGAGATTTACGGAGAAGACAAACATAATTCGGATGAGAAGAATCAACAAATCCGTGCGGTTGATGCATATAGACGGGTTTGTCCAAGTCGCCATGAAGGAAGGCATTCGACACATCGAGATGTGTAATGCTCCACTTATAAGATACGGCCAGGGAGAGAAGGAGGCGGATTATTGTCGGTTTCACAACCGGGCTGAATGTGTCAAGAAAGTCCACACTGGGACGTTGATGGAATCCCTTTGCAACAAGGCGCGCTTTGTAACATTCCACCGTACCATCAGGGTGTAGCTTGGTCTTAAAAACCCATTTGCAGCCAATAACATTAGACCGTGGAGGGGGAACCAAGGTCCAAGTCCTATTCGTAATCAATGCAGAATATTCATCCTCCATCGCTCTGCGCCAACATGCATGTTTAGAGGCCTCCGTGTAACAAGTCGGAGTGCGGTGCTCAACTGTAGTAGCAAGAGAAAGTATGTTGGGTGGTGGAGGTAGTTTACCCGTATCTTGCCTTGTCGTCATGGTTTTGATCGGCGTTGGTTTGTGAGCAACCCGAGTTCGTTTCGGAGCATTGTCTTGTCGTTGAAGATCAACAACCAGAGATAGTCCAGGTGAGAGGGTGGATGGTTGGGAGTCGGGTTGAATATTGGTGAGGGGATTTGGAATTGGGCTATTATGCGTAGAGGTGGGGCGGGATGTGTGAGGCTCCTGTTCGGGCTGAGAAGGATGAGTTAGAGTTGATGGTGGAGAGGTTGGTCGGGTAGTAGGTGTGGCGGTTGATTGTATAATGGAATGAGGTGTAGGAGGCGACGAAATATGTATTGAGGGTGATGTTGTCAGAAAAGTGGGTAGGATAGCCTGAGATGTGGAAGGTTGTGGTGCAACACGCTCACAAAGCTCTGAATATGGGAACACCTGCTCATCAAAGATGACATGGCGTGAGACAAAGAATTTACGAGCAATTGGATCAAAACATCGATATCTTTTATGAGTTTTGCTATAACCAAGGAATATACACTTACGAGAATGAAAGCTAAGTTTATGACTCGAATAAGGACGCAACCATGGATAGCAGAGATAACCAAAGATACGCAACGAATTGTAATCGGGCACGGTCTTAAATAAGCACGTAAAGGGGGACAAACCATGCAGATTTGACAATGGCATACGGTTAATGAGATAAACAGCCGTATCAAAAGAATATGACCAGAATTGCATAGGTAAGTCTGCGCGATGTAACAGAGACATGCCCGTTTCAATAATATGGCGGTGTTTACGTTCAGCAGCCCCATTTTGTTCTGGGGTATACGGGCACGATAATCGATGTTGAATGCCATTATCAAGTAAGTACTTTTTCATTGCAATAAATTCACCACCACCATCTGATTGAAACGTTTTGATAGGATGGCCGAAAAACTTTTCAACAATAGTACGAAATTTAATAAACGTATCGAGAATTTCAGACTTGTGTCGTAAGAAATAGATCCATGAATATTTGCTAAAACAATCATAAAATAGGACATAATAAGAAAACCCATCATCAGATTGAACGGGTGCAGGACCCCACACATCAGAACAGATTAACGCAAGAGGTTCCGAAACAATTGTATTAGACAAGATAAATGGTAAGCGATGACTCTTACTCACAGCACAACTAGAACAAATACAAGTAGAGTTTTTATTGGACAAAGCACTAATATTATTACTACGCATAATACTACGAACAATTGGATCAGCAGGATGGCCAAGTCTATCATGCCACGTACAGATCTTGGTGATATGACAACGAACGGGAAAGCGACCACCAGACGGAAGAGTGTATAAACCGCCTCTATTCGGACCTCGAATCAGTACCTGTTTTGAAATCAGGTCCTTCACCACAAAAAACTTGTTAAAAAATTCAACAGAGATATCATTATTACGAGTAAGTGCACTGACTGACACTAGATTTGAATTTGAACGGGGAACATGCAAAACACTAGACAGATGCAACGATTTACTATTTGTCGGAATATTAGTGGAACTAATATGAGAGATAGGGAGAGTCGAACCGTTACCTAAATGGACTTCTTGGGGACCGGAATACTCAGAATGCAGGTTTAGTGCACCCAAATCCTAAGCTAGATGATGTGTAGCACCACTGTCGAGAATCCAAGGTTGTTCGGTTTGATTGACGGTGGTGTGATGAGATTGTGGTTTCGGCATAGATCTCTGGTTGTTAATCCTCGGCGAGGGACACTGTCGAGATATATGGCCGTAGCCCTGACAGTTGTGGCAGCGTATGAGGTTTGAGTCAAGGGGTGCGGAAGATGATGGCTGGCGTGAATAGCTCGAGCCCACAACAGAGTGAAACTGTCCGGCACTAGGCTGCCTGCGAGAATGGGACTGCTGCTGGAATGAGTTGGGCTGTCCGCGACCGCGACCCCTCTCGCGGCTTCCCCCTTGACCCGAGCGCACCGTGTAATGAGCCGTTGGTGCGGTTAAGTCCCCAGACAATGACAAACTTCGTTGTAAGTGTCTCTCCTCTGTGAGCAATAGGCCAAACAGATCATCATATGATATCGTACGAGTTGCAATTGTACGACATACGTCACGTAGGCTGCCCCGAAGACCATCAAGAATCGAATCAACTAAGTCATCTTCCGACAACGGTGATTGTAGAGCTGCCAAGCGATCCGCCAATAGCTTCGAATGTTGCATGTAGTCAGTGACAGACTCGGAAGGTGATTTTTCCAAGCCATGAAGCTGTTGCTTCAGGTCCCGTATTTGCGCCCTAGAACCCGACGCATACGCCTTCTCCAGTCGAACCCAAGCCTCCCTCGCCGTTTGAACTCCGATCACCTCGGCAGAAGAGTGGGAGAGATTGAACTAAGCACCCAAGATAGTACTTGTTGGTCCTATTTATGCCATGTTTGGTATGCTGGGTTGGGTTCATCTCCGGCAATATTTTCGGAGGGCACGGTCCCTGTGCCGTTGACGTGGTGTAACAGCCCGCAGCCGGCTAGCATCGGCTGAATTAGGGTTTTTCATAGAATATAGTTGCTCGAATCTAGTTTAATCTGGAATTGATGAGATAAGAAAGAGGGAACGGGAACAGTTACAGTGGCGGTGGCGGTAAGGCTGGTACTGAGCACCGTCGAAGTGATCGATGACGAGGTCATGGCGGCGGCGGCTAGCCAGTGGTGTCTAATACCATGAAACAATTAACACAGGTAGAGAAACCCCAACTCAACGTATAGAGTGGGTGTAATTGCATATATATAATACTAGGGTTTTACATATACAAGGTGTATTTACATTCATGTCCTCCTATACGTAATATGCTATATCACTCTTTACCTTATGTAGGAGTTGCTATACTTTAGGTCATACTTATTCATACCCTAGTAATTAGGATGACACGGATGATTATGGGTATAGTGATGATCACATGTTGGTAAGCTGAGTAGTCTAGATGAGATCCATCGCTCCTGATATAATGATATAATGGGAGATGTACCTTATGACCTCTTGTTGAAGCGACACACTCATAAACCTCAGATCAGAGAATATGATTGATAGAACGGGTTTCCAGCCTATCTTGATACATTATAGCGAGTGATGTTCTTCGTGAACAAGTCTAATTCCAGGATAGCTAAGACTATTACATGAGTTGACACTTAATCCAAGCTCAATAAATTGGATGGTATTTAACCTGATGGAAGGAGTTTATTGTATTGGTTACTACTGCAGAATCGGATCAAGTCATGGCACGTGACATTCCGAGTATCAGGGGATCATAAACCTTTGCTAGAAAACCCATTTAATCATCTAGAGTTATCGGGTTCCATATCGGTCTGGAACACTGAACCTAAAGGTTCCTGGATGGGAACTGGGAACCAAAGTTTAGGTTGACCTCATTGTAAATTCCTTCATCTTCCAAGCCACAGCTAGAACCTTTTGTGTAGCTGGGTCCTGAAAACAACAACAGTCAGCTTTAAACTGACTTGAAATTCTCTTATCAGCAAACAATTTACCAACTGATAAAAGATTAAACTTGAATTGCCTGACATAAAGAACGTCTTGCAGTACTATATTACCTGACGACCATATATCCCCTATTTGAGTTACTCTTTGCTTAGTACCATCAGGTATGATTACTGAATGATTAAACTTAGATGCTCTGGAATTTTCAAACGGATTCAATTATGAAATCATATGTGAAGGGGATCCGCTATCCACTATCCATTCAACATTATTGCTATCAATTTTCAAATATTAATTTTTACTTGTAAATCCGAAAGAAGTTGTGATATAATCTCTGGTTCATTGATGTGTATGTAGTGGGGGAATCTACGACTTGTTTCCATTTCACCATTTTGTAAATTTCATTAGAAATTTGATTTATCTGAGAAGAAGATATATCACTTACAATTTTCTTTCTTTCAATCTGTGACATGATTTCATCTTTAGTATTTGAATCAACAACATTAGTAAGAGAATTCTTATTTCTTCTTTTCTCCTGTGTATACCAATCCAGATATCCAATTAAATGAACACATGTTTTTTAGTGTGCTTTGTTTTATTATAATATGTGCATCTCATATCTTCATTCTTCAAAAACTTTCCTTCATTTCTTTTGCATTTATGAGCTTGAAACCTTGCCGTGAAATTAGCCATGTCAACAAGTTGCTCAACATTAATCTCTCTTTGTTTCTTTAGACGCTGAATCATACCATATGATTTGTTGATGTTTGGAAAAGGATCTATAAGCAAGATTTGACTCTTTACTGCCTTATATCCTTCATTCGATCCCATGAAAAACTATATTATCTTATCTTCTTCAATTACTTCACCAGTTCATTTCAAAACATTGTAACCACAAGATTCCATTGCTCTACATATGCAACTTGGATATTTCTTCAAAAGATCCATCTCATCCCACAGTTTCTTGAGATGTGTGTACGTAGTATATCATCACAGAGTTTTTTCCTTGAGCAAGTAGACTAATATCTCGCTTAATCTGATAGAGTTTGGGGCCATTTCTACCTCCAAATCTGCCTTTGAGCTCCTTCCATAGGTTTCTTGAGTTTTCAACATACAGATTAGTCTCTGCGAAGTCCTTCACCATTGAGTTTAGCATTCTAGTTGTCACAAGACAGTCATTCGTGTGCCATTGACTATAAGCTTGCGATCCAGCTTCCATTGGCTCAAAATCTTCTTCAATGAAACTCAACTTTTCTCTAGCTATGAGTGCTCTTCTTGTAGATCTACTCTAGGGGAGAAATTTATCTCTATTGAAAAGAATTGGAACTAGTATAGTACCTGAATTTTCAGAATTCTCCCTTGTAGTTGTAAGTGGTTGAACTTCAGGATCTCTTCAGATATCGAATCGATTTGCTCCTTTCCTCACCATGATGGCTCTGATAGCATGTGAATCATGGAGAATGAAGAAAATTTGATGTACTTTTTTATCAACTTTTGTGTATTTTCTGATTATTAACAAAATCTTTAGTAAGCTGCCTATTTATACAAGAGCAGAGTAAAGAAAAAATTAATAAAGGAGATAAGAAAGCTTCCCACCAATTCCAAAACAGAAATTGACTGTCCAACATTAAAAGGAGGAGCTAAGGTGATTTGCACGTGACAAACAAGCTGCATGTGATGAGCATATAGGTGAACAGTTGTAATCGATTCTTGATCTATACCTTGCTTATTCACTTAGTTTCTTCAAGCAAAATTTTTGGTAATTCTAATATAAATCCAATAGATTTTGTCGTATGGGTTAGCTGTCATATATTTTTAATCAAAGGATCTTTTAATCTTACTCTTTATGTATCTATATCTATCTAATTTATACAATATCTTAATCAATGGAAAATAATAGCAATAAGAGACTACGTGTGATTATAACAATGAGCAAATAACCATTATTCCATTTGTTTTGAATTTATTATATTAAATAGGTCAAATTCATCGTTACTCCCATCAACTTGGTTTTAAAAGTTGGATATCACCTTCAACTTTTAAAAGGACCAGTTACACCCCTTAACTTCACAAAAATGCACCAGTTTGTCTCCTTTAATGTCACATGTCAACTTTTAGCTGGAGAGAGAAAAATTAGAAAAATGACATTTGAAAAGTCAAACCAACTAGATTCCGACATGTGACGTTGAGGGGGCTAAGTGATTCACTTTTACCAAGTTGAAGGGGTATCTGATATTTTTACAAGTTGAAGGTGGTATCCGGTTATTTGAGCCAAGCTGAGGGGTAATGATGGATCTGGCTTATTAAAATTATATAAAATCTTAAATATAAATTTTAACAATTATATCATTATCGTTTTTGTTTCTACTATCGTTCATCGTTATTTCATTAATGTTTTTATCTGTTCAAAACTTTTTTCGATTCAAACTCCAAACTAAGAAGATAAATTCTATTGTCATATCATATATTGAAAAATCATGTTAGAGAAATCTAATGCAAATATTATTATTACTGATTTTAAAGTTAGAAACTCTAGTAAACATGTATGATCATTTTGATATTTAGTTTTTTTAATTATGATGTTATTTTATATTTTGTATCGTGAAAGATAATGTTTTTGTTCATTAACAAGATAATGTTTTTGTTCATTAATAAAAAAAGTCAGTGTTTTAAAAATCGGGTTTGGCAATCTTCTAAGCAGAGCGGGACGAGATGAATCAGGAAAAATTTCAATTAAAATTTTTTCCTTATTTTAAATATCAGCATAGACGGCCGATTAGGTGACATTTATGTAGGGATTTTTAAAACATCGATAAAAGTACAATATCAATTTTTTTTGCTTATTAATAAGATTCCGAATTTTATTTCACCCATCATCCCTAATAACTTATGAATTGACGTGCCTATTCACAAGCCCGCTATTTAAGAACTATCGTTAATGTGTGGAATCAAAATTTCCCAGGGAATTTTATTCAAACATATTTCATTTTACTTTGAAGACGTGTTAATTTATATAATATAAAACGAAATGAACGTCGAGAAAACTATATTTTCAAACACATTGGAATCAACAATTGTAAAAGTTCAATCAAATTCATTTATATGGAATATGTAAAAAATTTACGTGAGAGCAAGTTGAATCATTTTTCCATTTTTCATATTTCAAATCCTATGTTCGCAGTATTTACAATACTTTTTTACTAATCATCTTATATTTCAACACCCAAATTAAATTTACTTTAAAATTCTAACATTTTATTATTATTACTTTAATGGAGAATAGACCTGTTATTTATATTTAAGGAACCCACTTTAAAAATATACAATATGAAGAATGATTGAACTCGATCATTATCTAAATTGTGAAACCATTGAACTTGCCCTGAAATCCGTAAAAAACCAGGATTCCATCCTTTTTTATTTGGTCTATTGTAGTGGCGGAGCTAGCTTAAATTAGTTGGGGTCGAATATTCAATTTCAAAATATAAAATAATATATAAATTAATTAAATAGTAGAATGTGTTTATGGTTATATTTTAATTTTTTTACAAACTACTCATTATTTTGTCCATGATCACAATTGGTTAGTGAGTTTGGGCAAATTGATGACCAATTTGTAAAAAGGTGCAAAAAAAGAAAAATCTTTTCCAATTTGAAACAAATATGTGACTTTCCACCATTATACTAAAACATTCGTCACATGTTACAATAATAGCCAAACTTCCCTGAAAATTGAAATTAGTTTTGTGCTACTCAACTAATATTTTTTCGTAAATTTAGAGCAACAAGAAATAGGAATAAGTTGATGACAAATCTTGTAAAATGAAACCCGAAGCAATAAAAAAATGGGATATTATGATCGTTTATTGTATTTGACGTTTGTGTAATTCAACAATACAGGATACTGTATTGTTGAATAAAAATTTAAAACATCAAAATTATAGCAATTTAAAATATAAAGCCCACAAACTTAAGTTTTGGGCTTTGTTTTGAGATCAAATGTAACTAAAAGAAACCCTATTTGTAATTTACTCATCATCTTCTTCCCTTATCTTTTAACCAGCAGCAACCAACAACTTTCATCAATGGCAGATTAAGGATCAATGGCAGATTAAGGAGAGTTTTAACTATCCTAGAGATCCGCCCCCAGTCTATTGTAATTAGTAAAACGTGAAAAAATAGGACCGTATTGCCAAAAAGATGGTAGAGGGGTAATTGTGTCATTTTGAATTTTGTTATTACGCATATTTTTAAGGGTAAACTTTGAAAGCATGTCATGTGATTTCACTTATTATCGAAAAAAGGATTGTGACTTTTTTTTTGTCTTAAACTTCCTTTCTCACTTCAAATTCACACGTTAGATAGATGCAGAGAAAAGAGCGATAGAGGTTTGGTGACAAGTTGGCCACCAATTTTGCGCCAAGATACGGTGAAAGCCAAGAGAGGGGGTCGAGATTAAGCTTTTTCAGGGATGGGAAATAGGGATCCCTTATGAACTGCTTTTACGAAGGAGATAAAAAAAAGATTTTTCATATTTGCCTCTTGCCACGTCTCAATTAGATGACATTTGAACCTCAGACACTCGTTTGAGATAAAAAAATCTGACAATTCTTTTTTCGATAATGAGTGAAATCACAGAGCACATTTTCGAAGTTTACCCTATTTTTGAATTGCATTCATATTGTTAGTTTCGATTTTTCATGATTCTTTTTATAATTATAATTATTGGATTAGTGATATGAAAATCGATCCAGTAGTTGAAAATTGCAGAGTAATGATAAATTTATAAATAAAGTATTTATTATGTTTAATACATCGATACCCCCTGAACTTGTCTCTAGAAGGCAATTTACCCTTTGAACTTTCAAAGTTCTAAATATTCGCTGAACTTGTAAAATATGCATCATGTTGCCCCCTTAATGCCACATGTTAGCTTCTAATTGGGGGGAGTGTGAGCACGGGATTTTTACTCTCGACTCGCGAGTTCGATGATGAAGCTATAAACTTCCCTTGTTAGCGTTTCACATTTTGCAGGGTCCCGAAATTATCCGGAAATTATCTGCATTGTTTCTTTGGGCCACATTTCTCATAAAAAGCCCAAACAAATAAAAAGCCCGCATGTATAAGCCATATCGTTGACAATATGGTTGATATCGTTAACGATATCATGTGATATCGTTAACGATATCGACCCCCATCGTTAATGATAACAACCCCCATCGTTAACGATATCAATCCCCATCGTTAACGATATCGATTGTGCAGACAATCAGCAAAGGTTGGCCTCGCATTTTGCAACGATAAAACCCATTTTCCACCCATAAATCCGGACTTTTAGCCTCCAAACAAGCTGTCAACTTGCTGCCAACAGACATGGGTGGAAAAATGGGGCAATGGGACAAAATTGGTGGTGAACCACCTAGACTTTTGGATTGAAGGGAGCCCATAGGGGCTGGTTTTCTGGAGAGGAAAGAGGAACGAAATTGAAGAGAGGAGAGGCTTGATTCCAGGGAAAACAGAGCTCCCAATCCCTCCGAAAATCCCAGCAAAGAGCCACCTCAATCCAAAGCAAAAGCTACCACAAATCCCACACAAAATTAACAAAAACAAACTTCAAAACTCGTAGATTTTAGATCATTTCTAAGATCAAAACTCAAGGGAGGAAGTAACTCTTGTTCTTCCCTTTCTCATTTCACAAACCAAATCCCGGAAGTTTCAGCCTTCCCACAAAAGGAGATTTTTACTCTCCATTTCCGCCGAAAACCGGCAAAACCGAACCAAAGAAACAAGGAGGACTTTCTGGATGTTTTCGTGGACCAAACAAAGTGGATTCACAGCTACTGGGTAAGTCTCTGAGTTCCTAGAGTCGTGCTTACATTTACATTCTTTTCGTTTTGTTTTCGGTTGTTATTGTTTTCTGCGCACCATTCTGTTTTCTGTAATTTCCAGTATGATTCAGAATTTTTTTTAGTATTTTCATTACATAAACACATTCTACACATCTTGAGCTTTCCGGAATGATAAAGATCATCAAAATCCGTTAAGTATAGCAAAAGTTATGATCATTTGAAGTTTGGATTAGGTTTTTGTGCTGTTTCTGCTGCTTTTGCATGTCTACTGCAGGTCTGGAGAGTCGATATCGTTAACGATATCATCTGATACCGTTCAACGATATCACATGATGCCGTTAACGATATCAGTGCTGGAAGAATGCATTTTTGCTTCGTTTCACTCCGATTCGAACTGTTTAAACCCGGAATGACCCACTGAGACCATCCTGAGTCTGGAAATACATCATGGGTGGGGGGGGGGGGGGGTAAAAAACCTTTGATTTGTAATTATTTTGGATTTATATATGATTTGTTAATGTATTAATACGTTAATTAAAGTTCGGAGTAGCAACGGAAGCGCTTCGGGCCATTTATATCGATATCGCCCATCACAGGGAAGTCGATAACGATATGAATGACTTCGTCACCGCTGTTAACCTGAACGATGACTATATTATGCATGTTTGGCCTAGATTTATTTTTATAAATGTTGCTTTATGTCACCCCCACGAAGGGAACAAAACGTGTTCCCGGATAATCATCCTCGCCACTTTGCCATGCGGTCATTTTCACTAATAAAATCGACCAACATACGTGTAAATAAAAATGAACCATTTTTATTCCAAATAACAACTTTGAACCATCGATGTTTTAATTAGGCCACACGGGCCTCGCTAAAATCAAAATAAAACATATGTGATATTCCTCGTGCTAACCTTTGTGGATGCAGGTTAGATGTATGCCTAGGATTTAATTTCCTTCGGGTATCGCATTTTAATCATTTTTGGGATTGTAATTAATAGATTAGACGGGCGATTGCATCCCCGAGTTTTGTAATTTATTAATTTACTTTTCCGCATTTACTTAATGCTTGACGTAATTTATTTACTGTTTTATGCATGCGCGATGAACATAAATTGAAAACATCTAGTTTAAGTTCGAATATTATAAACGTGGTTTCTCATTCATAATGTAATTTAACTCAAATGACGATGAAATAGATAACTCATCCCGGACCCGAATCTATACTTTGTGGTACGGATTAGGCATACGGATCTAAGCTGTACCGAAATTTCCCGGAAGAGCTGATCCGGGTGGCGACTCTGTAACACAGACTAGAGATCCTGATCTCGAGTCTTTTGTACTTGGAACCCATTTATTTTCAAGTATAACTCGGTTTTCCTTCATGGGAACCTCTTTTCCAACGCGCTCTTCCAAGAGCCCAAAAAGGCCATAGTTTTCGAAAACCCCACGCCCCATCTCATGGGGCCGGCACCTCGCGGTGTCCGCGTGGGACCACCAAAATGTCGTCCGCTCACAGGGAGAAAATATAAAAAATGACATATTTGAAAAATCAAATCAACCAGAAAATAACATGTGACTTTGGGGGCGGACCGGTGCACTTTTTGCAAGTTTAGGGGGTTACTTGGAGCTTTTAAAAATTCAAAGGGGTCTTAATGTGTTAAGTTTATTTATTATCTTATAAAAATAGATACAAATGACAGTGTGATATATGATGCTTTATTTTTTTTAAAAAAAATTAATTTTACTTTGCTCCTTATCACCATTGGATCAATAATCACAACATTCATCCAATAGTGTTACAGGGGACAAAGTGAGGTTGGTTTGTTAAAAATAAATTCACAATAGAAAAATCGAAAATTGAAATGACAAATTTCATCTAATGACACATTATATATAGGGTAAACTTAAAAAAAGTATTGTATGATTTCAACCATTTTCAAAAGAGAATCTGTGGTATTATGAGTCGCAAAAGGGAATCTGTCGTTTCACACCATTAGCAAATAAGAGATTTTTTCTAACACCGTTTAAATTGCTAACGTGGTAAAGGGGCAATTTTTTAGAAATCACATGTACTCTCTTCTTCTTCCTCTAACAACCTAAAGCTCTTGCAACCTCCTCCGTTGACCTTTCTCGACCGCCTCCTCCACTGCCATTGTCGTCCACCACTCCTCTGCTGCCTACGCCGCCAATTTCCCTCGCCTAAAATATAAGTTTATCCGTCACCGGATGGTACATATGACATTGATTCTTGACAGAGCAGGCCTTACAATAGAGACCACTAAGACGGTCGCCTAGGACCTCACAAAAATAAGGGCCCATATTGTTAGAATTTATAAATGTAACACTTCATTTATCTTTTCACGATATTGATTAATTAACTAATTAAATATACTTAATTGATTAATTATAATCATTATTACATTTTACGCATAAGTTTTTCTTGGAAAATTTGACTTTAACTATCCTTAACTTACTTATAAGTTAAAAATATTAAGCTTAAATATTGTAATATTAATTCCGTAATTACTTTTTTTTTATATTTTCGCTTAGGCCCATAAAATTTGTAAGACCGGCTCTGATTCCTGGGATGTCACCTTTTGTTGCCTTAGGTCACCCTTTATCCATGCTGAAAGACGCGATTGTTACCTCCTTGAGCATCTAAATCCATGTTGAAGTGATTTGAGAGTAGTTTCGAATCTCAATCCAATTATTTGGAAATTTTCTCGCGCTTGAAATTTAAGGAAAGGATGTTAAAATCCAATCCAATTATGAAAAATCTAGTTCGAAACCCTCTTTTGGTAGCATCTGAGATTCGTCGGTGGTGATAAGCTATTCAACTTATCCGTGTTAGAATAAGCTACTGGTTTGAGTGATCGAAACTCTAAATCAAAAACTCAGTCTTCCTTGCTTTGATTTGGAAAGATTATTTGCTCCGTCATTACCATCAGAGGTATAACCAATTTTAAGGAAGCCATTAAAGGAAATGGTGGAGTGAAGGATAAAATTGGAATTTTTTTTGGTCATTTTGAAAATTTCACAAGCCTCGGCAAAGGAGTTTTTGGTGCTGGAGCTGTAGCTAGTGAGGAGTAGGCATTGCCGGAGACATATTCGAAGCCGAAGTAGGCGTTGGTTTTGGTATTGGAGCCTTGAAAGTTCTAAAATTCGGGTTTCACACGAGGAAGATGAAAATAAAATGTGATTTTCCCAAATTACCATTTGATCAGTTATTAGAATAGACGGAGTTAGTCAAAATCCTTCTATTTGCTAACGGTGGGAAATCACAGAATTTTTAATCTTATTGTATAAAATTATAAATAATTATGTGCTAGATTTAATAATTCTAATTTTTAACCTAACACTTGTATATATATAAATCTCACACCACTGATTGAATGCTTTTAAAGTATAAGCATAAATACTTCATAGAAAAGAGTCATTCAAGAAAAACCGTTGTTTTACAATTAACAGTAATACATTTTATGAAATTATACTATTTTGGAGTTTCATTTAAAACATGGGCTATTAGTGTTCGGCCTTTGAAGTTAAGCCCATACTCTAATTGTAGATGTAAACCCCTCCACCACTACCATATCTACCCACTTTCATCTTCAGCGATCGCCATTTTATAGATCTTCCAAGTTTCATGTCTTTTATATACAGGGGTTTTTAGGTAAATACCTATAATACGATATATAAATTTCATACAAATTTTTATCAAATTACAAAAAAATCTTCCTCAAATTTCAATTTTACATCATTATGTAAAAAGTATTTCAAATTTTCTTTTTTACGTTCTAGGTGTATAACTGGTATATGTCAAGTATATAACAGATATGTTAAAACAGTTTAGGTGAACATAACAGATGTGTCAAACTAGATATATAATAGGCATATAACATGTATATAATAGATTTATATATCAGATATATAACAGAAATACAACACATTTACATATATTAGATATATAACAGATATATATATACAGAACGTAAAAATGTAAAATCAAAACATAAGAACGTAAAAATTTAAAATCAAAACATAAAAAAAATAAAAAAATAAAAAAAATTCTTAAGAATATATTTTTGTAAATAGTATACCAAAATAAGAACAAAATCGACAATTTTCCTTATATATATATCACTAGAAATTTGACGCATAACTATTTACAAGAAAGAGAAATTGAATATAGAAGATAAATTGAAAAAAATGAAAACGAAATTTACACGATTTAAATTTTTAAGGAGGGGCATGCAGGGGACATTCAAATGAAGACGAATGTATCAATCCATTTTACACAATATATAAAAAATACTCCTTAATTCCACAATGCAAGTCTTTTAAGATATTTGCACACAAAGGAGTGATTAATTATGAATTAAAAATACCATATTAACCCTATAATATTTCCACAGATTGAAAATTGTGTTATTTGATAATCGTCTCGAAAATTATTTATCAGAGTCAACATGGGTAAAATTGGAAAAAGGGGAAAAGAATGTCTAGAACCTTGAGAACATCAATAAAAAAGGAATATCAAATTCTCCACGATGGGAGTAAATTATTGTATCAAACATAATCGATTTCATAATAACTAGCAAATGTCTTTTGAATTCATCTCCAATGTCTTTTGAATTCATCTCCAATCCTAACATTTTGGGTTCCGTACAAAAAAAAAAAAAAAAAAAACATAAAACTATAAAATGAGTACTGATGTAAGTTTATAACTTCTTATCTTGTAAATTATTTGCAGATATACAAATTTATCTAAACTCAATTGATTAATAATTTGCTCACATTACATACTAAAAAGGTAAACAAAAAATTTGCTGGTCTTTCTTTATCAAAGTCTCCTTTTGTAGAGCCAATAAATGCTCCTTTTGTATAAGAGCTTGCTGGTCCTTTTCTTCATCTTCTTCAAAGTCTCTTTTTGTAGAGCATTCAAAAAGTTCTTCATTGTCTGACTGATCATAGCCTTATTTGACAATATACATCTTGAAATCCCCAAACACATAATTCACTAATGAAATAGTTGTCGTAGTTATCTTTCGTAACTTGATAATATTTAATATCATTTACCAAGATTCTGAATTTTCGTCATTGATGTCGCTCTGATACAATTTTGTTGGAGAGAAGAAGAAAAATTTACACAGAGATCGAGAAGATAATTGTGGTTGTAAATATGCTTGTCTTGATATTAAACTTAACTTAGTAACATATATTATTGCATTACAAAATGATCCTTTAATATGTGTTTTATTCCCATCAAGTTTTTCAGAGTTTTTTTGACCTATTACATCCAGATCCGATCCAGGTTACGTATCTTATTATGGTGAATGAACCAGTAAAAATTTTCTACATTCTGAAAGCTCCAACTCGAGACGTTAATAAATGATATCAAGCTGCTTATTAATTGGACAAACTCTCACTAGTAAATAAATGATTCTTAACTACTCTGTATAATCCAACATATCTATTGCTAATCTATTCGACTATTTGTAAACATGCAACCCCAAATACATTAAACAATACGTAACTGGCACTTTCAATGATAAATTTATACTTTCAATAAAATCCACAAAATCTAGTGGTTGCTTCATAAACACATGCTCATCCAACGAAACCATGTAAGAATGCACGTGGACACATCAAGATGTTTGATATTTCAATTTTACAGAGACATCAATAATTCATTTTGATCCCAATTTAAGCAAGCATTTTTTGACGGCTACCAAAATAGTCAAATCCAAATAAAAGATCCATTCTTTTCTGCTTAAAAGTTGTTTTTATATATTGTTCTTCTTGAATTATAGTTTAAAACATAATGTATATCTTGATATGGTAACGAAATAACACAAGTAATTCAGATTAGCGAACATTTCTTCTGTATGAATATTTGATTAAATTTAGATAGGGTTAGGCCGATATACGCAATTTTAAAGGGGCGAGTTAAGATTTTAACAGGTGATCAATAGATACATGTTCCGCCCAAAATGGAAATGGGTTAGTGATGTGAACTCATAATATCTATAATATATATGATAATAGAGTTGATTATATAATAACACATTCATTCGTTCATTTCATACCAGACCAGACCATATAGAATAAGCTTATATATATTCTCATTATGGAAAGAAGGGGTCTTTCGAGTGTACTTCAATAGATACTATGTTTCTATATGGATGTCCCAATCCATACATTCAATTTAGGATTATAAATAAGCCAATCGTACAATTTTTACATATATATCTCTCCTTATTTGGGACCTTATTCTGTTCACGTCTTTGGACTTCTATTATATAAAGAAATTGGTTTGATTGTCCATTTTTTTTACAGAATATAGAATTTGACATAATATATATGTTGTGTTTATAACTCAGATTATCGCATACAGATCATGCAAAAACGAGCTAATCTAAGTGCGGAAATATAAACAACACACAAGATTTTATAGTGGTATCCTGGGAGGTTTATTTCCCAGACTAATCCACTTGTTGGAGCGAGCAATTTTATTAAGCAAAGGGCACTGAAGACCACGGCAAAGAAAAAATGTACAAATACAAGCCTCAACAGGAAACTCAA